>SNQJ01S0011533.1:112304-124786 GCA_010110895.2 Picea sitchensis
GGGGTGTAAATAATTCATGGGGTATAAACACGGCTGAAAGCAAGGACCTCTGAATCAGGAAGATAATCAGGCTCCACAACCAACACTTGACAGCTAGTGGCTTAACTCTAGAATGATCATCAAAGGCTGGAGACATTCCCTCCAAGCTTCAATTCATTCACCGAATTTGAGGTTGTCACCAGTTTCTCTACCAGATGATAAAAAGGAGAAGGGTGGATTAAAAGAAGGTTCAAGAGAGGTGACTATTTCATTTTTTAGCGAGCTTGACATAGGAAAAGAACTATGCTCAGGGTTCTGGGTTCGATCCCCAGATTGTTGTTTCATTTTTTAACGAACTTGCTACAGAGAGAAAAACTATGCTCGTTGCCTCTAATTGATCATGGCTTCCAAGAGAATAACGTTCTAGAAGGATACCATGTCAAGGGACAAAACTCGGTAATGGCTTCCAGGAGATCTTCGTCGGATGGAAAATAATCACTAGAGAAGGAACTTATGTCGAGGGCCGTGACAGGCGTAAGGAGATCAGGCTCCAATAACCCAACCGAAGAAATCACCATGTCCACTACCAGATCTAAATCATCAGAAGTTGAAATCATGGGAGATGATGGAAAATCAACCCAGGAGGGGACATAGGTTGTATATCTACCCGAATTTCTTCATGAGGGGGAAGAAAAGAGGATCGATGATAGTTATTATCCCAAGGTAACTCATTAATGCGAAGCATTTCCGGAATAGATTCATCTGAGGGAAAAATGGGGGAAATGTAATCGATCACAGATGACAAGGAACTCAATCGTGATTGCATCGAGGAGCTGTCGGGTGCCAATAGATGTTGGTCATCTGATAAGGGAGAAGCGAATTGGATAGAAACGTATAATGGTTCGGCTGGACTAAGTGGCATGGTGTCACCTAGTGCATCGAATTCCAACAGACAAGGTACAATCCAAGGGTCAGATGATTCCAAAGATTGATAAGTCATGGTCGAAATCATATCAACAGTGGCAATATGATGTGTAGTCGGTGGAAGTGGTGTAGGGAAGGTACTCATGAGGCTAGAATCTTTCAGTAAGCCAACACCAACTCTTTCATACGTGATCTTGTGGTCTCCCAGGAAAGGAATATTGTTGGTAGCGAGAGCGTGAGCATCAGTTGTGTAGAAATCCAACTGATCAACAGTGATAATTTTGCCCTGATGAGGAAATTGGACACATCGAAAAACTGACGAGGCAACGACAGCCATAGCATAAAACCAACTTCTTCCAAGTAACAAGTTGTAATCGATGGGAGCATCAACCACCTTGACATCAACAGTAATAGTTTTGCCACCCAATTGGATGGGCAGGGACTGTAAAATCCCATGGGGATGAAAACCTCTCCCATCGAAGGCACGTAACATCGTTGGGGATTTGTTAAGTGTGGGTGATTTTAAACCTTTCCAGCATGCTAAAGACATGACACAAGTTGAGGCTCCCTCATCCAGAATAGTTCGGTGGATTTGTTGGTTGTGAACAACAACATCAACTTGGAAAGCAAGTTGGTGAGAGAGTCGAGACGCATAATTGTCCAGGTTAAACATGATATGGTTGGACGACTTAGGATCAATAGCACCAATAGCGGCCAAGAGCATTCTACATTGATTGGGGCAGTGCTGTAGAACTTCTAACGCAGACATAGCACACGGTGCTTGAGCCAAATCTTCAACAATGTTGTAATTCTAGGCGGCACGTGAACTAGGATTAAAGGTAGCTTTACATATAGTTCTCTTAGGAGGGCGTAAGATAGATTCGAACGCAGGTTTCTCAATCTGAAGTGGTCCAGACGAAGGATTAACTGATGGAAGACTAACAGAGGACGATGATGGATCCAGTAAAGTACCAGTACCGTTAATGTCTTTTCCTTTGTCAAGGTTACCTGGTGTGTCGTATGTCTTAGAGAGAGTGGTCAAATTAATCCCATTAAACATATAAATATGTGCGCTCGACAAGGCCTCATCATTAGGATGGATAGAACTACCCCCAGGAGAGGGGGTTTGAGAAACCATGGATTGTTGTTGTGGAAAACGATGAGTAAGCACAACGGGTTGTGATTTTCCTTGGAAAGTTTTGGCCAGTTCATTGCGAAGTGGACAGTCTCGAGTGTAGTGATCATCACCATAAATGATACACGGGAATTTCAGTTTCCGTTGTGTTTTCTTTTCGGTAGCAGGTGTTTGATTTTTTGGTTGTTCATTGTTATTTTTTGATTTATTCTTTGTCTTGTTCTTACCTCTGGATTGTTGTAAAGGGGCATATTGAACTACATTTACCTCAGAGATCTGAGTTTGGGGGGAGGTAGAGGAGAGTGTGAGCGATTGGGAAGTAGATTGAGTTTTGATGGAACCGATAACGCCATCCACATGAGATGAGGATGACGGTTTAGAAGGATCGGTATTAGCTCGAGCAGCATTCAGAAGCAAATCATACAAAGTACCAGATTGTGAATAAACCAAATCTAAGTACTCAGCCCAAGCGATGGCTTGTTCTTCAAATACCTCACAACCCATAGAGACATCACGAGCGATCGGGGGTAACAGTGATTTAGTAAACCATTCCGCCGATAGTATGTCAGGAATGACTGCCTTGATCATCCTTCATCATCACCTCCACTCATGAATATGGTCAGATATATGCACAGAGTCAGTTTGACGAAGGGAGGTCAAGAGTTCAGTACCTGTCTTGTAGTGAATAGGCAGTTGAAAATGCGTGAGGAAATACATGGCAAGGGAATTGAAATCATGAAAAGAAGCACGTGGTAGTTTAATATACCATTTTTCTTCCGAGACGGTAAGTGTTCGCTAGAAAAGACGCAAACATACAGAATCATCCATGAGAGAGTTTGATGAACACCACAAATGGAAAGTCATCACATGGTTGTTTGGATCTTCATCAGATTTTCCATCAAATTTCAGAATATCAGAAGGAAGTTTATCCGGAATGACTGGCCAAACTGGTGAATGAAAAATAGGATTATTAGTTAACTGAGTCAAGTCTGGGAGATCCAAAATCGCAAGGGAAGGTAGTTTTCGGTTAACTTGCATATGATACTGGTGCGGCATAGGAACACCAGTAGGACCATAAACTGGGTTAGGTGGATAGTTATAACTAGTAGGTTCTCCTACATATGGTTGTTGCTGGCCAAGATAAGCAGGATTTGATGATGGATGAGAAACATTTGCATAACCCAGTGGGCTCTGAGCATTATAGGCCAGGTGATTTGTTTTCCCATGAGGAGGATAAACATTTTTCCCTTGAGAATGGTAAGGAGTAGATCCCGGAGGCAGATACACATTAGACCCATGAGGAGGATAATACTGTGGTCCCAGATAACTCCAGGTGGTGTTTGGGATGCCGCCCAGATAAGGTTGTCCGTAAGATGTTTCGGAAGGAATAGGATTTGATATTCCTCCTAGTGGGTTATTATACAAGTGCCCCCCAATGTGGGGTTGAATAAAAGTGCCTCCTGAAGCTTCTTTGCAGTAATTGTGGATTTACCCTCCAAGGATCCCAAGTGAGTTTGACCAATGTCTATTCAAGGTACAGTGAGACTTCCCTTCACCATCACCTTATGTAAGTACCTAAAGATTATGGCAACTATAGACACCAATTCGCAGTGAGTCCCTGGGTGGGTACAGTCAATAGTCCGATCTGAAACTTATGGGCAGGATAACAAGTCTGAAATCAAATCGAGAGGCTCCCACACATACTTGCGGGTATACCTCCAAGTGACCCCCAATATACAATATGACCACTACAAACAGTTGAACCACGGAGGGATAATCTCTGTAATTCGCCTGAATGTGACCTCGTGTGTAACCCCTATGTGAGAGGGGGATCCTAGAAAACCAATATGACAATTGGATTTGACTCTCCCTAGCTCAGGACCCTAATATTTGTTTTGAAAACTTTGGAGAGTTGTACTCACAGCCTAATCCAAAGTGCTAACCCTAGTCCACTGTTGGTGGAAGATCCTAAAAACAAAAAATGTTCTAGATAATTTTTAATTAGTGTTCGTTTTACAACTGTTCTTTACTCAAAGGATGTACGAAAGTGAAACTGATGGAATGATGACTCAATTCCCAAAAACATGCATAAAAGATGATAAGCAATCATTTCTTTTCAATGAACGCCTATTTAAGGGAAAGAGAAAGAGTTGTTTTCACTATCAAACACTAATATGGAATGTCCTCAATCAATTTATTCTCAATCGAATGTAATGCAATGCTAAAAAAAATTAGAAATGCCTTCTAATATGAAAACCAATCATTAATATCTATCTTTGTCATTTGTATGTGAATGATGATTAATTCAATGCAAAAACTTCTCCTGCCAACTACCCTTTCAGATCAAGGAGATTCAGAGAAGCATAAGTAGGTTTCGCACAAACAACACACCCTCTTTCTATGA
This sequence comes from Picea sitchensis, assembly GCA_010110895.2. Classification (NCBI taxonomy): domain Eukaryota; kingdom Viridiplantae; phylum Streptophyta; class Pinopsida; order Pinales; family Pinaceae; genus Picea; species Picea sitchensis. The sequence goes on from SNQJ01S0011533.1 coordinate 116,747, forward strand.
TTGAAACAAGAAGCAAAGAGAAAACAAAAGATAACAAAGAAAATCAAACAATTCACACAAAAGAGAGATGTTTAAGAACAATGACCTCAAAAAAAAAAAAAATGAGATGATTCACAGATTTCTAATGCCCTCCACCAAAGTTCCCGCTCAGTTGGATAAGAGAGAAGAAAGCAATGGATTGATTCCAAGTTCTCAAAAGCAGAAAAAACTCAAAATAAGGAAGAAGGCCAAAAATCTGAACAACAAAGTGCTTATTTATCAGAAGGAAGGGTGTCAAAGGTCAATAGGAAGAAGCATTAAAGCACAAAGAAGTTGAGCAAAGGAAAAACAGAGTTTGGATTTTAGAAAATACACTTCTGGAAGAGTTTTTTTTTGCAAAGAAAGGTTGGTGCTCTGATGTAAGGGGCACCAGAGCATTATAACTCTCTGTCTAAGACCTTCAAGGAGCATTGGTTCTCTGATAACAAGGGATGAGAGCGTTGGTGTCCTAAAACCCGAGAAAATTGTCCAAAAAACCCTAAAACTCAGTTGAACTTTGGCATTCAGAGTGTATGTGATGAAATAAGGATTCAATAAACATATGAAATCAAACATACATGGTGAATAATGTCTAAGAAGAGCAAAGGGCAAGACAAGGTCTATGAGGAAAACCAAAACTGAAAGTTTCGATTCTTCCCCAGTGGAGTCGCCAATTTCTGTTGAAGGAAAATCTCCCTACGGACATGTAGATCTCCTCTTGAGAGCCAGACTCTTAACTCTTCAGACAAAAGATGCTTATCATGGACACTGACTTCCTTTTAGATCTAGATAAACTATTTTGTGAGGAGGAAGGAGAAAATAAGTACCTTTTACCGGTGTTTGTCCCTGCACGGTCCGAGTTGAGCTCCAATCTGAAACTCCTTGATAAGCCCTGTAGACAAACAAAAGTACAAACAACTTCCTACGCTACTGATATTAGTTCGAAATAGATCTATCTATTAGAGACAAATTCATGTGAGATCAAACATAGATTTGAAAGAAACATGCCAATAATATTATATTAAAGAGAACAACAACGAAGAATACTTACAACCATATATGTGAGTGTAGCAGCTTCGTCAAGCCCTCCTTGTCTGAACCCTTGCTCAAACAGTCCACACGTCGAATGCTAATGCTCTGAAAAACACCTTTTTCATGAAATCATAGGTTAGATGCTTCACAATTCTTTCCATCCTTCTTCACCATGAGAAGGCTTATTAGGCTTGGAGAGGCCCAACTACTTGAGATATCTTTGGGGTAAGTTGAGGATTTTCCTCCAATTATGGATCTGCCCTAAGATCATGGCTTGACCAAGGATTCAAAACCAACCACCTTTAGATATTGAGGGGATCTTTCCCTCATTCTTCTCAAAAAAACAAATTTCGCCCAAAATAGGTAGCGCTCTCCCAAAAGGAGCATTAGAGCATTATAGCACTACCCAAAAGAAGAACGGCAAGAGACAACGCTCCTAATAGTGGAAATTCTCCTCAAAAAGGGAATCAGAGCGTTATAGCGCTCCCTGAGAATGTATGGGGGAGCGCTCCTCTCAAAAAATATCTTTTGAGTGGGTTTTCTAGTGGAAAAAGGTTTATAAACTCTGTTAACCCATTCCTCTTCTTCCAAATCAATTGTTTGAGGTGTTTCAAGTGTCCTTCTGATGTTGTTATCGGCACGACATAGACATTATGGCAGTATGCTTTTTCTGACACTTGCGACACTTGACCAAAATGCGACATTTGAGACACTTGTAATGATGAAACTTGCAAAAATATCGAAGTGAGTAATTTTGAGGTGTAAAAATCCAAAAAACTAACCCTAGGAGATCAAGCGCCAAAATTCATGTGGGCCCCATTTGGGTAAGTTAGTACATCAACTTCCTGGGGTCGTAATTTTTGCATTCGATCTCCGTTTTAGGCGCATTATAGCCCGTTGGAAAGGTCTCGTCGAGGAGATTCATTTGGTGTGATAAATCATGCCTTCATATATAATTAATAATATTTATCCCTAAAAACCTTTGTTTTGTCCCTCAAAATGGCCCCATAAGTTAAAACTGCTAAAAATAGTAAACTGCAAAAATTGCCAAAACAGTTTTGAGACAATTGGAAAAGGTGGGTGGCCATCGATATCCACATGGATCAATAAATATCTGTGCACATCACTCAGACTAGACTCACTCATATTCATAGTCAATCCACAAGAGTGGGCAATAGGACTGCAACGAATATATATATTGAACTTGTTGGAGATCACACATTTTGGAAAAAAACATATAAATCAACATATGAGTTAATTTATTGTTGAGTTTCATCCATGGAGGTTTCCTATGGTTTGAAAGGGAAATTTCAATTGACACCCAACTTATTAAACGAATTATAGGATTTCCATCAACAGGGGAAGACCCACTGCCTTTGTTCACAGATAAGACTCATGAGAAAGAATTGGTAGAAAGGATAAAAGAAAAATGCATAACACTCAGAGGAGCATGTGGATTGGGCAGAGCAAGAATAAACGATGATTCATTTGGGTTTCTGACGTAGGTGTTGGGTTGAAAGTTACTCAAGAAGTGTTAAAAATATCAAGTGCCAGCAGAAGTAATAGAAGCGATAGAGAAGTGCTCAGAAGGAGTGTCAATGAACTATGAGACATTTTTGGTGAACCAATTCTTATGTGATTGTAGGGAAGAATAGGAGAAAGGAACATAGTTCCATTATGATTGGTTATCGATTTTAATTGCATTATTTTCTTGGAGGGAGCTAGAAGAAACCCAGTTCCTGGAAGGGATGGAGCAATTGTTCTTGGTAGAAAGATATGTTTTGTTGTGGCATACCATGCACAAGAATAGGAAAATGGATAAAAACATCACCTTTTACATCGATCAATAGATAATATGACAATTAATTGAGGACACACTGTTCATTCTACCTCCAATAGTTGAATCTTACAAATAAATCACACGATTTAAGGCAAGGTTGCACCACATGTATGTTCAAGAAAAGAGGGATTCAAATAAAAAATGGTTGTCAAATAACTATAAGTTGATAGAAAAGGATGTAAGCCATATTTTTAATGACTGGGAAGGAGAGTGGAAAACCCTGGTGATAGAAACAACACAGAAGGATACATAACAACTAAAGAAGGATCGAGAGGAAGAATAGGAACATGAAGAACAAGGGAATGGTGTAGACGACACTTAGGAGAAAATAACAGAAACTGAAAAGAATAAAAAGGAGCACCCTAAGGGCTGATCAAAACATAAGAAAAATAAGAGGAAATCATCAAAGGAAGCACCTATTCGAGATTTTACTCAGGATCACTTGGAGAATATTGAGGATCATGCCAAAGAAGTAATTAAAGAAGCATCTCTACAAGATGCATAGAAATCGGAGGAAATGTAGATGAATATGCAACCACAAAGAGTTACACTGCACCATATTTTGGAATCAACTAGGATAGTGCCAATCCAAAGAACATAAGAATAATAGAGAAAGAGCACAACAATGACAACAGAGTCACGACCGACAACATCACAAACACCATAAAAATCAGCAATGCACTGAATAATGAAGATATCAACAGGTGCCATAGAGTTCTCCACTACATAAATTCAGGAGCGTGCACAATCATTTATCCATATTGACTTAGTTCTATCACAAATACTGATGAATTGGATACACAACCTGCATACAATTGTTATACAAGAGATCCATTTGCATGTAGAGTTTACTTCTATGGATTTGACCAAAGTAAATGCAGACAACGATTCACTACATGCAAAGTATAGTAATCTAATGCTTAAATGGGATGAGGCCGAGAAGAATACATCAAGGTTTCAATAGGAACAACATGAGGTATATGGAAACTTCCCAGAGTTACCAATGGAAATTGATACTCCTTTGGAAGAGAAAGTGACAAAGATAAGTGAAGCCATTCAGGGCTTCTATGCAAATATAGTAGATTTGGAAGCTCTAAAAATACCAATTACACCACTAGAGGAAATGGAGCAATGAGAGAAGACATCCATGATGACCATGGAGATCATTAGGAGATTGTATGAGGAATGCACAAATATATATGAATAAAGTACACAAGTATAGTCTCAGTTGATGGAATATGCAAAGTTACAAGCATTAGAAGAGAGGTTATATAATGGGGAGGAAAAGGTGTCAAAATTCAAAGAAACAATGAGCACTCTAAATCCAAAAGAACAAATGAATTCCATAGTCAAGAATAGTAAGTTGTATCTTAAAATGAACCATATTAGAGATGAAAAGCATACTCTTGCACAAATTCTTGAGCCTCTATAGGAGGAGGTATTTTGGGTGATAGAATAACTTGTAGCTACATAAGGCATAGTGAAGAAAGTAGTTCAATACAATGTAGAGAGAATGAAGACACCCATTACCACATAAACAACAAAGACTATTTCAGAACAAGAATCGCAAGTAAGGGAGAAGGTCATAACTGCCAAGGAACTTTTAAATGTTTTTTGCGGTGTGCTACGAAACATAATGGAAGGACTGAGTGGCTTGATAAGAGATACAAGTGAGTTTTTGGGGGCCATTGGAACATGAGTTTGGAACCCATTTTGGGAACCGCACAATGCATACAAAAGAAGGAAAGACAATTCACACACTTTTAGGGACCAACGCACACTAAGTAAAGAAGGCCATTGAATCTGTTAGGAATTTTGGGTCCATTGTTATGGGCTAAGATCTATTGTAATTGTATAAATATGTAAGGGTTTTAGGATAGATAATAGTGGGGAAAAGCGAGAAAATAGGAGAGTCTAAGGGAAACATAGTAGGAGATAAAGAAGTAGTGAATTTATGCAAGTATACAAGAGGACGAGAGACACGTATGGATAGAAGGATAGGATAATAACAAGGGAATGATGTATGAGTGAAGTACACATATTTTGTAATAGATGATTCTGAATAAAATAATAAGAAGTTGTTTGTTGTGGACGTGTCACATCCTGGGTGGACCAAGTTAAATATGGTTTCTACGTGTCATTATGTGTTTGTTATTCTGTTTATTACATGCATATGATATATTTATGTTATTCTCAGTATGGTACATTTTCTTATGTTTTTTCACACACAATATAAGGTATAATGAACTAATGCTAAGTATAATGGTTATGATGAATTCCTCCCATCCATTCATCAATGCGGAAACTTGGTTCCTTCAGTTCCCATAGATACCTCGGGTGAGACTTCACCTACTTGTGGGTGATGTTGAAAGGGTCAGTATCTAATGGTTTTGTTGGTGAAATAATTTTGAACCTCGAGTCTACCCATTTTGTTCCAACACCAAATATTCTTTTTATGACTCATTAGCATTAGTTACATCTCTTTCCATTCCTGCAAGACCAAAATACCCCTTTTCCTCCCAAAAAATATTAGAAAAATCCCATCTTTCTTGATGTATGCGACTCTCATTAAGGAAACTCTCTTACATATCCACCTTGCTAGTTATAAACTCACGTACATGTTAATTTGGCTCAAAACAATTATAAATCCTGACATTTTAGTCAGATTTGATGGGTTCCCTAGGTTCTTGACCTCATGTAGCCCTTTCATAACTACTCCAACTGTCAAAAGACAGTATAAATTAGAGCCTTGGGGTGGAGGAAAAACAGAACAAAAAAAGCATCTTTATGTTGGCATTTTCCTTATATCACTACAAGTCCCCTTTTCCTCTTTCATATGATATTGTCATTCCCATCTAAAAACCCTTGTTTTTAGAAGTTGTGCTCTCCCTATCTTGTCAGAAAGAAAGACTTTGCCTTCCTTGGACCTGTTGGAACACAAAGCTTTGCAGGTTTTTCTTTTCATATTTGGCCTTGGGTGGAGGAACTTGTATCTTAGTTTTGGGGCAGTGGTTAGAGGTTGTACCCTGTTGAAAGTATTACACACTGAGCTAGAAATATTTTCCTAATTTTTATAGTCCAACGTTAAGAATTCTTTCATAGATGAGAATATTCTCTCTAGAGAATATTTCCCTACAAAATAGGGTGCTTCTCTTTAGTTCAGAGTCACTTACATTTAGTTAGACTAGTGGAAGTCACTCATAAATGGAAACCTTATTTTTATCACCAATAGTTTCATGTGTTTCTCTCACTTCCACACAAGTGAGTCAATTAACTAATGATTGCATGGATTAGTTAACTAGGACTAGGTGGAAGTGCAATCTAGTGTCTCTCGATAGGTGTTTATATCTCTCTTGATCATTACTATGGCGCATCAATTACTCATGTAGACTATAACCATTGTAAATTATTCACCTTTTGTGTGTGGAATATGGTTAATACAATTCTCATTCTTTTCTCTCCAATTTTTCTCTCATCTTCTTACCTTTGCAAGCTATGTTCATTCTTCTACTAACTAGATATATTGTGTAGGTACTCACCACATCTTACATGGTATAATAGCCCATAGAATTCTAGGAAGAAGGCAGACCAACACTTTATTTCCAAGTACTGAAAATTGAAGAATGAAGAAAAGATGGATTATTCACCGACAATACTTCTCACGCCTCATAACTATTTGGAATAGAATCCAAAAATTCTACTTCAGCTCATATGAAGAGGCTTGTACCAAATAAACATGGAAACATAAGTAGAACCTGATTCTACCTATTATAAAAAATACTTTTTGAATAGAAAATATATGGCCATAGGATGTATCTTCTAGTCTATTTCTCCTGAAATTCTCCACCAAGTATATGATGAATCACGAGACTCAAATTTAAACTAACTATGGACCATATTAGAGGTTCTATTCAAGAATAAATAATATTGTGAATATTTCATGCAGGAGATTTAAAATATAGAGACAAAATAAAATCCATGAGAAGATCAAGCCTCTCAAGTTGAAGATCCTTCTACAGAGGTATCTTCATAATTTTTAGTTCCATTGATTGTAGATGATGTCTACTCCATTTCAGATCTATTTTCCGAATCACATGTGGAATATATCCTACATGCATATATGGAGCTACATGTAGATACTTTTTCATGTTCTATTCATGCATCATAGGAGCCACATGCAGAGAATCACATGCACCCATCTTTGTAGCCAAAAGGGGGGATGCACACATTAGATTAAATTTTGACATTTTATAAGTAGAATTTGCAGGAAAAATTTGGATATTTTAATTCCTCTCGGAAAAATACATAATTTCAAAAAATAAATCATCTGAAATGTAGTTTGAGAAGTAAAGTTATGAGCATTTTAAAATTAACAAAATTTCAATGTTTTTTCCGAAATTGGCCACGCGATTTTCAAAGTTTCATCCAAAATTCATTTGGATCTTATTCATTACAAAAAGAGAAAGTGGATATGTGTGGACATCTCACTGGTGCATATACTTCATTATATCAGTGCAAACGTCTACACCTTCAACAAAATCTCGAACGAGAAAAAAACTTGCATAGTTGCGAGGTATTTTTGGAGTGAAGGACACAATTTCGTAGAAATTGCTTCTTCTAATTTGTTTTTTTCTTATGCATTGTACTTTAGGGGAGGGGTTTTCCCATTATTTCCCCCCTTTTCCTCAGTTTTTCATTGTTTCATTCTTAGATGTATTGTACAATGGCTACCTGACATGGGTTCTTTTGTCGGAACCCATTCATCATGTACACCCTAGTAGTGTTCAAGGGTGGTGTTGGAGATATTACACACTCACCTAGAATTATTTTCCTACGTTTGATAGTCCAACGTTGAGAACACTTTCATAGATGAGAATATTCTCTCTAGAGAACATTCCCCTACAAAATAGGGAACTCCTATTCTATTTAGAGTTAGTTACATTTAGTTAGACTAGCGGAGTCAACCATGCATGACAACCTTGATTTTATCATTAGTAGTTGCATGTGTTTCTCTTAATTCCACACGTGTGACTCAGTTAACTAATGATTGGATGGATCAGTTAACTAGGTCTAGATGGAAGTTCACTCTAGTATATGTTAGTGTGTGTTTATATCTCTCTAGATCACAACTATGGTGCATTAGATACTCA
>SNQJ01S0011533.1:124796-157393 GCA_010110895.2 Picea sitchensis
TTGATTATTTCTCATATATTGTGCATGGTGTATTGTGGTGTATTGGTGTAACTCTTATACTATTGTTCATTTCTCATTGGATATAATTGAATGGTTTAAGTATAAGTTGAAAAATCTTTTAAATTGTAATAGATACTGATTCACCCCCCTCTCAGTATCAACATTTGGGTCCTTTTTTGGGATTTGGGAATATGTAATGAGAATGGGATGTCGGCCCATAGGTTTACCCATGTTTAGGCCTATTTTGTATGTATAAATAAGAGGCTAGGAAATGTAATAAGTAGTTTAAAAGTGCGCAAGAGTTGTGCAAGTTGGCTAAGTGATAGGAGTTGGATCTGTGTGATCAGGAATTGTAAGGCTTTGTGCATACTGTATGAGACTTTCAAAGCTAAGTGCAAGTAATTGTAAGAGACTGTGAATTCTTTGTGTTGTAATGCAAGGAAGGAGGTTCTAGCGAGCTGCACAGATCTCCTGTCCTATACAGAGTAAGGGTTTTGTGGCTCTGTGCATGTATATGACTGATTGAAGCTAATAAAGAAGAAGAGTTGGTGGACGTAGCCCTAGGGTGGGGGTGAACCACGTAAATACTGTGTCATTCTACTCTCTGCGATGTTCTGATGTGTTTAAGTGCTTTGGTGTAGATAGATAGATTTTTTTATGCTTTGTACTTATTATGAATTTGGATGCTAGATCTAACATCTATGGACTTTCTTAGTTCTTGAGTCTATTAGATTTGATCTAATCTTGAGTGCTAAGTGCTTATATATATTAGGTCAAGGTGAATGCTATGATACTCTGTTTTATCTGCGAAGTAGATATTAGGTAAATAATGATGAACTAATAGTGCTAAGTGCTCTATTAAGTGTCGTAATCATAGATCTGTGTCCTATCTAAGGTTGTAGACACCTAAGTCCTGCAACCACCCCTGCCTCTACCTCGGGTGACACTTCATCTTCTTCGCAGGTGTTGTTGAAAGGGCCAATAGTTAGGGTCTTATTGGTGCAATGTTGTAGCGTTGAACCCTGGGTTTTCCCCCATGCCAACAAATGGTTCTATTGTTCGGAATGAAACTGTGATTGCTTGGAACTAAGGAATAAGAAGCTTGGTGCAAAGATATGACCTGAAATTGTAAAATCTATGTGCTTTGATAAAGGTAAGAATATTGAAAAGTTCTAGATCTGAAAGATTTGTTCTCTGCAAAAGTAAGATAAGTGGAAATTTTTATTTCTAAAGCATGGATCTAGGTATATTTGATAGATTCTATCCTATCTTAAAAACTAGGGTATTCATAGATGAAAGAAGGTTTGATATGAATAGATCTGATAAGAATAGTGAAAAATATGTTATACCTATGCATAGAAAGAATGTTTGGACTAATAAGTGTATGTAGGATCCTAGAAAGAAGTTTTTGTAGGTTAGCTACCATGATCCTAGTGCATAGTACAGGAAAGCTTGGGGATCATTTAAAAGAAAGAGAGGATTAACCCTGTGTTACAGTTGTAGAAGACCCAGTTGTCTTTGTTGTAAATCTATGGACCATGAAGTATTGGATTGTCCTAGAATGATTGCTAATCTTGAAGAAATGAACATAAGACAAGAAAATCCTAAGGTAGGTCCAGAAACTAAGATTATGTAATGATCCCAAGCCAATTTTTTTCTTGAAACCACTAATTTGATTGTTATTGTTGTGCAGGTGGCTATTGGTGTTTTGAACTTAGCGTTCATTCCAGTTATTTAAATGGTGTTCATACAATATCTATCCAACACATGCAATATCACACACATACTCAAGATATGGAAAACACAAACATAGATCTGACCTTTATTCTGGAAAGCATGAATCATATACAATATAGAGAAGATTTGGAATAATCCTCAGATGGCCCCAATAGATAAGAGATATGAGATGATACAAAATTCTATGGCTAATTCAAAATATTCCTCCAAAGGCTATATATAATTTGAAGACCCAAGATGCCAATAACAGATGAACGCTCAACCCCCCTGGGCTGCTAGTACATCCTGCTGGCTGAAAGGGGCCAATAATTTGGCCTAGCTGAAGGAGATGCTCAAATCATGCCAAACTCCACCAAAATATAGATCGGGACCAAGGAAAACTCTCCCAAAAATCTAAATCTCAAATGCTCAATCCTCCTCCGTCAATGGTTGAAACCCTAATGCAGTCTGCGCCCTCTTGAAGCCCTGAATAACTCAACAGGTCGTTATGAATGAAGGACACTTCCAAAACCTCTGAAACTCTCTAGAATGGTATATTGGCCTATGGAAACCCCGTAGGAGAAGTTTCAGGTCCATATTCTAGGTAAAACTCCCTAGCTCTGAGAAATACTGAATCACAGGACGTCCGCCTTACCTCGAGGTCGTCCCAATCTGTAGCTAAAGATCTGATGATGATAGCTCCTCAAGAAAACCTCCAAAATGATGGTTGAGGACCTACAAATAGAACCCAAGTGTTCTAATTCCTCCAAGCTCTTTTGAATGGCTAGATCAAACTCTTCTTCAAGTGATGGTGCGCTCTTGCTGGAAATTCCTGAACAATACGACCCTACTCCTTTCCTGAATTGATAGGTGGATATGTGATGACTGTAGAATGGTGTGGGTGGAGTATTTCATCCTTGAGTTAGAAGCTTGGAACAAGGTGGGTGGGTCTTTCACCACTGAGTTTCTCACAAGTGTTTGTAACAGCAAAACCCCCAAATTGTATGCTCAAGAGTCAAAACAAGCAATTACCAAAATCCAGAATGCCTAATAGGTGCGCCCCAACCCTCTATTTATACTTTTCTTCTATTTATCTCTTGAGTTAGGTTAACTCCTCCAGCTCTTATATTACTTCATTGAGTTATCTTTTACTTCTTTTTTCACCTTTTCATCAAGTCAACTTAAGAATATACCCTTAGTTTGGTTGACCTTTCCCCTTAGTGTGTGACTATGGCCTAGTGGGGATACCTAGGCCACTGAGTCTCCTCAATACCTATTCATCAAGAGGTGGGGGACATTACAGTCTCCCCTGCTATAAATTTCTTGCCCTCAAGCAATTCCAAACCTGTTTCTCTCACCACTTGCTCATTTTCCCACGTGGCATCCTCAATGGGTAGATCCTTCCATCTAATCAAGTACTCCTTAATGCTTCTGTTCTTGAGCCTCTTCTCTCGAACCTCCAATATCTCCTCCAGAATCAAAACAAGCTGTCCTTATTCATCCATGGGTTGTAATACCTCAATGGGTGTGATGTGTTGGCCGATGGCTTTCTTAAGGAAGGATACATGGAAGACGTTGTGTATTCTGCTACCCTGTGGAAGCTCCAACTCATAAGCTATGACCCCTATCTTCCTGCTAACTCTGTAGGGCCCAAAGAAATGTGGTTGTAGCTTCTCTACTCTGCTTCTTTTTATAGAAACCTTCCTATATGGTTGGATCCTTAGATAGACTAGGTCACCAACCTCAAAATTACTCTCAACTCTATGCTTGTCTTCTTGGATATTTTGTTGGTTCTGTTCTCTCTGTAGATGATCCTTCAGCTCCTTGAGAATGTCTTGGCTCTGCTATATCCAATCCTGTACCATAGGTGCCCTGTTTTCACTGAAAGAAATCTCTACAAAAGATAATGTATCGTAGCTATACAAGGCCCTGAATGGTGACATGCCTATGACATGTGTTGGGTGGTGTTGTAGCAATACTCTCCTAGGTGCATCCATCTGACCCACACTTTTCATTGCCCTGCCACATAATTCCTGAGGTAGCCTTCTAACCACTTGTTGACTATCTAAGTCTGTCCATCCGTCTGAGGATGATAGATGGTACTAGGGGTCAAGGCCGTACCAACCAATCTAAATAATTCCTGCCAAAATGTACTCATGAACCTGCTATCCCTGTCACTGACAATGGTCTTGGGTAGGCCGTGCAATATGAAAATATCCCTAAAAAATAGTTTTGTCACCTGTGCTACACTGAAGTCGATAGCTATGGCAAAGAAGTGTGAAAACTTTGTCAACCTATCCACTACTACAAAAATGCAGTCCTTCCCTTGCGTCTTTGGCAACCCAGTGATGAAATCCATGGATATGCTTTCCCACTTGTGCTCTTGAATGGGTAAGGGTTGCAGTAGTCCTGTTGGGTGAATGGGCTCATCCTTGTTCTCCTAACATGTAGTACACTCCTTGATGTGATTTATCACATCCTCCTTGAGGCCCTTCCATGAGAACCTCTCTCTTACCTACCTGTATGTCTTACCAATCCCCTAGTGTTGTGTTATCAGTGAGTCATGACACACTTGCAATACCTTGGCCTTGAAGGCCAATCCAGGAACCAAAAAGACTCGGCCCTTGTAGTAGATGAGGTCATTTATAACCTTGAAATTATCATCTTGTACCTACCCATCCAATAGATGACAAGTGAACTGATCCTTTGCATATTCCATTACCAAATGGTCTTTCCAGTCAACTGATACACCTGACATGGCAAAGATGGATGGCCTACTAGACAATGCATCAGTCGCCATGTTGTTCTTCCCTTTGACAAAATCAATGTCAAATTCATAGGCCTGTATCCTGTTTACCCATTTTTGTTGTCTCTTGTACAAGTCCTTCTTCTCTAGTAGGTATTTGAGACTGTTATGATATGATTTGACCACAAACCGTGCACCTACCAAGTATTTCTAGAATTTGGCTAGTGCATGCATGATAGTCAACATTTCTTTGTCATAAATGTTGTAAAGTAGCTCAGGATCCCTGATTTTTCATCTTTCATAGGCAAGAGGGTGCCTATTCTGCATTAGTATGTCCCCTATCCCTTCTCCTGAAGCATCACACTCCAACGTAAAAGGTAGCCTAAAATCTAGAAGGGCTAAGATTGGGCATGTGCTCATCACCTTCTTCATCTTGTCCATAGTCATTTGAACCTCCTCATTCCATTTGAAGGCTCCTTTCTTAGTCAAACCGGTCAAGGGTGCACACAACAGAGAAAAACCCTTGACAAATTTCATGTAGTATGTGCACATGCCTAGAAATCCTCTCAATTATATGAGTGTCTTAGGAGTAGGCCACTCCATAATAGCTTTTAATTTCTCTTGATGTACCTGTACCCCTTTTTCTCTGATGATGTGTCCCAAGTAAAGCACCTCTGTCATTCCAAACTCACATTTGGACTCCTTCGCATATAGTGATTGTTCCTCCATGATTGACAAAATCTGATCCACATGCCTAAGATGCTCCTCCCACATCTTGCTATAAATGAGAAAGTCATCCAAAAATACTAGTAGGTGCTTCCTCAGTTGTTTTTTGAACATATGGTTCATAAAAGATTGGAAGTTAGTAGGGGCATTGGTTAACCCAAAGGGCATCACCAAAAAATCATAATGGTCGTAATGACACCTGAAATATGTTTTTGAGATGTCCTCCTCCCTCATCTTGATCTGATGATATCTAGAATGAAGGTCAATCTTTGTGAAGTAGACATCTCCATGCAATTCGTCTAGTAGCTCATCAATCCTTGGTATCGGGTACCTATTTTTGATTATCCTTTTATTCAAGGCCCTAAAGTCAATGCACATCCTCATAGTGCCATCTTTCTTCTTTACCAGCACTACTGAAGAAGCAAACGGGCTAGTGCTTGGCCTGATGTGCCCCATGTCCAAAAGTTCCTTGATGGCCTTCTCTATCTTATCTTTGTACTTCTTTGGATATCTGTATGGTGTGGTAATGACTGGTTTTTCTCCCTCCTCTAGCTCAATAATATGCTCAAAACCCCTGTCTGGTTGTACCCCTGGAGGAATCAGTCCAAACACATTGTGGTGCTTGTCAAGGATTTCTTGGATCTTTGAGGTGTAGTAAACCTTGCCCTGCTCATCCACACATGTTGAAATCATGCATTATGTTGCGTACACTATATCATCTCTTCGGAAGATGGCCTCCATCCTCTTGGTCGTGACCACCTTTGCAACATTATCTGTCATGCCCTGGAGCACTATATTTCATCCACCCTCCTCTATGAATGACATCTCCATGGTCTTGTAGTTGGTGGTAATAGGCCCCAATGTGTTGAGCCACTAAACTCCAAGGATAATGTTGGTATCTGGAAGGTCCATGACATAGACGTCCTATACCAGCTCATGCCTACCCAAGGTAAGTTTCATGCCAGGAATGTATTTGTCAGAAGGCATAGTGCTTCCACCTACTACCTCCACCTTGAACCCTTCAAAATCTATTGTGGGTATATGCCTCCTTTTCAACAATAATGAATCAATGAAGTTATGAGAGGCTCCTCCATCAATCAGAACCGATACCCTCTATCCCTGCAAGACTCCCCTCATTTGGAAGGTGCTATACTTGGGCACTCCACTGATAGATTCCAAGGTGGTCGTACTTTCCTATCCTGCATGTCCTGTGATATTTTCCTCTACTACCTCAATAGTTTCATCCTCAATGTTATGTATCTGGCTGATCTCCTCCTCCTCCTCGTTGTCTGAAGTGACCTCTATTTAGTGCACTTGACCACGACCCATGCATTTGTGTGCTGGGTTCCATGGTTCTTTGCAAGTGAAGCAAAGTTGCTTCCTTCTTAGCTCCCTCCTAGTGTTATCATCCACTCCACCACGACCCCTGTCAAAACCCCTTGGGTCATGTCCTCCTTGGTTCATTGGAGGCCTTTGGTCTCTTCCTCCCATATTAAGACGTGGTCTAGGTATAAATTCTTCCTTAGCAGCTGGTCCTAGATCCCTCGTCCTCCAGATAGAATCATGTAGGTTGGTAGGCTTAAAAGACTTCACCCAACCCTTCAAGGGTTCCATCAACCCCTCCATGAAGAGAAACATGAGTTTGGTTGGAGAAATGTCTTACACCATCACTGCCAACCTCTGAAATTCTTCAATATATGCATCAGTCATACCTGTTTGCTTGAGTTGTGTGAGCTCCTGGAAGTGTAGCTCAGGATCTCCTTGATCAAACCTATCAATGAGTCTCTAAGTGAATTATGTGTAGGTTACTATCTTATTGTGGCCTAGTGTGGTTATTCCATGATACCACCAATCATGAGCTCTGCCATCCAAGTACATAGTGGCAAACTTGATGGATTCCATCTCCCTCATGGGGTTAAGTTTCAGATAGGTATCCAACTTTTTCACCCATACATGTGTTGTCATCTTGGCCATCCCATCAAATTATAGGATCTCTATATTCCCTTCCCTTCATTCAAACTCAAAGCTGCTCTTATGCTTCAGCCTAGGCTTATTTATGAACTTGAGTTGGCAATATTGATCCAGGGACATATTCCTTTGAATCACCATATCCAACCCGTAGTACTCATTAGTACATCGTTCCACCTGCTCAAAAAAATCATCCACCTGTTCCCATTTCCCTTGCTCATCTGTGAATGTGGGCATGTATGGCCTAGGGTTAGCCCTGCTATCCATTTGCCCATAGGACATGCCTACTCCATGGATTTCTTTGGATCTAGGGGTTCTCTCCGGATTATATTTGATCTCACTATGAGATCCACCAGATCAACTAGCCACCTTGTTCCCATACATCCCAGGTTTCTTCCCCTGACGTGTCATCTACATCAATAGCTCAGTTATCCGAGACTGGTTCTCATCAATCTTCCTCATATTCCCATCTACCTTCTTCAAGGTTTCAGTGATTTCAGCTTGCCCCTTTTGGTTTGTTTCCTGGTTCTCCTGTAAATGGTGGACCAAGTTTCCTTCTGCGAGGTTTAGGGTCTGCTAGAACTTGTTAAATTTGGCTGCCAGGAAGGCCAAGCCCTGAGGCTCCCGATCATCCCATGACCCTTCCATTTCATCTTTTGTTTCACTGGTTGGTTTCTTCCTTCTGCCCATAAAGATTCCACTAAACCTCTGCATGCGCCAATTACTCCACAGGTTTGGAGGATCAAGCTCTGATACCACTGTAATGATCCCAAGCCAATTTTTTTCTTGAAACCACTAACTACTACTGATTTGATTGTTATTGTTGTGAAGGTGGCTATTGGTGTTTCAACCTTAGGGTTCGTTCCAGTTATTTAAATGGTTTTCATACAATATCTATCCAACACATGCAAGATCTCAAACATACTCAATATATGGAAAACACAAACATAGATCTGACCTTTATTATGGAAAGAATGAATCAGATACAATATATAGCAGATCTGGAATAATCCTTAGATGGCCCCAATATATAATAGATATGAGTTGCTACAAAATTCTCTCGCTAATACAAAATATTCCTCTGAAGGATAGATATAATCTGAAGACCCAAGATGCCAATAATAGATGAATGCTCAACCCCCCTGGGTTGCTGGTACGTCCTACGGACTGAAAGGGACCAATAATTCGGCCTAGTTGAAGGAGATGCTCAAATCGTGCCAAAATCCACCAAAATGTAGATCGAGACCAAGGAAACCTCTCCCAGAAGTCTGAAGCTCAAATACTCAATCCTCCTCGGTCAATGGTTGAAACCCTAATGTAGTCTGCACCCTCCTAAAGCCCTGAATAACTCAATAGGTCGTTATGAATGAAGGACACCTCCAAAACCTATGAAACTCTCTAGAATGGTAGATAAGCATATGGAAACCCTGTAGGAGAAGTTTCAGGTCCAAATTCTAGGTAAAACTCCCTAGATCTAAGAAATATTGAATCATAGGACGTCCTCCTTGCCTCAAGGCCATCCCAATCTATGGCTGAAGATCTGATGGTGATATCTCCTCAAGAAAACCTCCAAAATTATGGTTGAGGAATTGCAAATAGAACCCAAGTATTGGAATTCCTCCAAGATCTTCTTAATGGTTGGATTGAACTCCTCTTCAAGTGATGGTGCACCCTTGCTGGAAATTCCTGAACAGTACGACCCTGCTACTTTCCTGAATTGATAGATGGATATGTGATGAGTGTATAATTGTGTGGATTACTCCAAGAATTGGGAAAGAGTTTTACAACCTACAATCACTGTGACACAATCCTAAAATCGGGCTCTAAGTTCCTCCACCCAAGGCCAGAGATGACAAGAAAATCCTCCAAAGCTTTGTGTTCTAATAGGTTCAAGGAAGTAAAAGAATTTCTTCCTGAGAATATAGGGAGAACACAAATTCTAAAAACAAGAGTTTTTTAGATGGGAAGGACAATGTTAGATGGAAAGGGAAAATGGGTCTTGTAGGGCTATAAGAAAAATTCCATCATAAGGATGCATTTCTCTATTGTATTTCTCCTCCACGCCAAGGCTCTATTTTGTACTCTCTTTTGATAGTTGGAGCAGTTAGTTATAAACGAGCTATAGGATGTTGGGAACCTAGGGAAGGCATCAACTCTGCCTGAAATGTATATATTTATTATTTTTTTTATCCATATTAACATTTACGTGGGTTTCTTTATAACAAGGTGCATATGTACGTGAGTTTCCTTAATGAGAGTCTTGTACATCAATAAAGATGAGATTTTTAAAATATGTTTGGAGGAAAAGAGGGATTTTGGTCCTGCAAGCAGGGAAAGGGATGTCACTAAGTCCAATGAGTCATCATAAGAATATGTGGTGTTAAACGATGTTATAACAAATTCCCCCTAATGTGCGAGGTCAGAAGAGAAACTGATGGTTGAAATACATTACAAAGTAGTCGTGAGATTATGGAGGGGCCATTGGGTAGGAGTAGTTTAAGACCAATCCTAGAACAATACCTATAAAAGAAAAAAGTAAGATACTCTCTTCAAAAGTCAATAATTCCCATACTTGTGTGTGGTGTAAGCATGGCCACCAAATCAAGTACACTACAAATCCATGTGTAATAAAAGTAGAAATGATATCCATGGATGGGAAATATGTACATAGTGGATCCATGAAATATATATAGAAGTATTAATCATGGCCATGACAAAAGTATACAGTGGCTTCATGAAAAAATGTAGATCATAGCCACAAATGGATACACAGTGGAGATATGTCTCATAATCAAATTAGAGGATATCTAGAGCCAATGGAGTGAAAAAATAGATCCTATACAAGTACCAATTTTGAATAGGGTGTTACAATCAATACAAGTTGGGTAGAAGAAAAAAATATGTGATCCTCGTACTTCAACCGAGGTTTTCAAAATAACCCACCATGGTACGAGTCTACAATATGTAGATATATGTGTTCAAGTTGAACACATTGAGACATTGTTTGATTACAGATCATTATTGTATATTGTTAACAAATGAGAGACAACCCATTGATAATGATAATCGGTGTCAAGGTACCTAGTACAATCTAACAAGTGTGAATAAAGGAGATGATTTCAAACACTTGATAGAATATATCGACCAGGGGACATTGAAGTATTCCCACTATAAATAGTGCGATGACTACAAGACCCAAGGTAATACAATTGACTCTATATCCTTGTCCCAGAGTAAGATGTGTTGAAGTCGATACAAAGATATCTACTGGAAGCAAGGCATTAATGCATCCTCCATAATCTGGAATGAGGAGTAGCAGAAGGAAAAATATTTGGAAGGACTCAACTAATAAGATTTAAAGGACCAAACTGAGATGCGATTCTAGCATGTACCAAATGGAATAACACATGGTAGAGACCCTTTGAATAGTAGCTAATGATGAAGACTATTGAAAAATATGAGGAATCCACGAATGGGGTCAAATGGAAACCAAGGTATCACGTGAATCCCTATGTTTGATAATGGATGTCAATGTTGAGCTGAAGGGAAACCACTCAATCAAAATCCATTGATGTTTTATCATCTATTGAGTACAAAGTTACCTATCAATGATGTAAATAGGCCTAGGGTGCAACTCCAGATCATACATGCAGAGCAATGTGTCGTAGTCGATAAGAGAAGATTCTCTAGAAAGAAGTCAATGAGGACCTTCTATACTAGCATGACTGCGATACATAGGTACTTGTGAAACTGAGAAGCAATTGAATGACATAGGAAGGCCGACTTGAAAAGTCAAGGTTTTTACAGAATGGCCAACACAAGATGACTTCCCTTGAACAAAAACACAACAAAAATGTGACTTGAAGCATTGACTATAAATTGGGATACATTTGTGACACGGGAGGTATTGACAAACACTCCATATGATGGGAATAATAACTATATGGAGGATATTATGCTCAAAAAATGAAAAAAAGGTCTCCTAAAGCTGTACCACACCACATAATGAGGTAAAGACTCATAATATTGTTTTGTATTCAAGGGAAACTTAAGTACCTTACATACAAAAAATGAGACTCATTCCCATCCTTTTTTTTCATATTATAAATCCTAAATATGAATAAAATGATGCTATGATGCAATGGAGGAAACTAGTGTCGCAGGAAAGAAAACTAGTTCCAAGTGCAAGGAACATACACATGCTCAATGTAAGGAAATAATGTGAAGGATATGGACACTCGGGGGGAATTTTCCTCTACGGATGCAGGTGTCAAGTCGCAAAGGGTAGTAATGCAAGGATGGTATCTTTTCATGAATGCATATACAATGGGCTATATAAAAGTAAGTTGAATCTTACATTAGGCCTTAAAAAAGAGAGTGGTCAATATGAAATGAAAATAAAAATCAACACAAGAAAATTTTGGAATCCCCGAAGGTCACTAGTCAAAAATATATGAGAAGAAGATATGAAGCTTTGGTGCAAAGTCACATCGGGACTAAACAGGGTTTTCGAGCCTATGAAAAAATTATAGCATGGGTTCCAAAATGGCTAGTGAGGAACTAACTAAGACACCCATGAAGCGGTAAGATCTACCATTCATAAATGACACCTTTAGAGTAGCTTGAAGGTATAATGTCACAATGAATGGGGTTGACCTAGGGAAAATGTGTGATCAATACATATAAATGCATAATGTGGGCATAAATTAACCTACCCTATATGCCAGTAATGAGAATGATACCTACTGAAAAAGTTTAAAATTCCACTAGTTGTAAAACTATTTGTGGAAATAGACATATCTAAAGGAAAATTTCTTAATAAAACACCTCGCAAGAATTTTGATTAGTCTAAATGGTGGAAAAATGCTAAAAAGGGGTAAAAAACTATATAAAAAGTGCAAAAAATGAGTTAAAATAGGTGAAAAACACATTTTTTACCATATTATTTGACTTTTACCATTTGGATCCATTTTAACCTTTCCACCTTCGTAGGACCAATACAAGATGCAAAAATCTCAGAATATGAAACTACTCCTACCAAGTAATAGACCACTTCCGCATCTTCATTTTCATCCATAAGTTCTTTAATTTTTACGATTTTTTGAGTGGTGAAATGTTTTTTAAGGTCGCATGGACATGTACGCGGATTTATTTGACATGGGTCGTGTTCATATGCATCTATCATAACTGAAAGTCACATACCTATGCACAAACTCCCTAAATTAAAAAAAATATCTCAATTTTTTTTTAATGCTTACAGGATGGTGATTTAATGGAGGGAGAGAGATGATCGGGATGTTGATAACCCGGAGGCTTAAAAATCCCTTCGATGATGTGAATTTTAAAAGTTCTTTCATTGTAATGGTATTAGGGCACAACGAATATTGCCTGAAACATTGATAGATTAATGGGAGTTAGGAGTATATGATTTCATGACTAGGGGGAAATATTTGAGGATTGAGACTGAGGATATATATTTCCTTACTAGTCTATCCTGACAAGGTGATATAGTAAATTTAAATGGAAAACCATATATTGGTCTAATGATCAATGAATACATTGCTTTGTATTGCTCAACCAATATAGAGAAAGTTGGGAGCCAAATAGTAGTAAAGCAGATTGAGAGCCTCAGTCTAAAGATCATCATGTTGATGATTTCTCTGATTACAAGATCAACATCACTACATTAGGATTTGAGAGAGATTATGTTCTATGCAAAATAATTATTTGGGCCTATATTATATGATTGGAGTACCTCACTGTTATGGTGCATGAAGGCCCAGTTAACATGAGGCAAGCAAGGAAAAATGAAGAAATTCATCTTTGGAAGCCTCTTGTGTGATTTGTTCTTTGATAAAGTACCCATGATGAGTCCCAAAGTGGAAATCCATCTGCATTATATCATATATGGCACGATGGAATGATGGATCGATGTACTCTTGAGGCAGAGAGGGGGAAAACTAGGTGATCCGTGGAATGATTCATTTTTTTCTTGGTGGTCATTGCATTTGGTTGAAATCAAGGATTATCCCTATGTAGGGATATATTATTGAAATGATATAGAGATTCATATTCCTCCTTGCAATTCCTACAAATATATTGGTCTAAAATTTGTATTTTTAAATTATTTGATTTTTATATTTTTATGATTTTAAGAAGTAAATATTTTCGGTGTGGATCAAGATAATAATGTGATTTCTTGATCATACATATGTGGGACTGAGGATACCTAAGGTATTTACTCTGCATGGATGACATGCTTGTGATTTCCAACCATGTAAATATTTTGATCGAGTATTGGATAATGTCCATAGGAATTTGGAGAGAATGGTATGCTAAGTGTCAATGATATAGGTTGAATATTTTCTAGAGCATATGCAAAAACATGTAGTTGGGGTACCACGGGCATGGGTATGTCTCTTTTGGTGTTTATTCAATGTCGTGGTGTGCCATGAGAGACATCTTGAGGGAAGGGAAGGACCCTTAGGACCATGATGATGAGATCATGTATTTTTTGTATTATCAATCCTTAGAAATGAACAATCGAGGATAATTTATTTTTTTTGTTATAGGATCCACTTTTTGTATATATATGATATTTTTTTCTGTAGTGATAATGTGCATATGATATTGTGATATACATGTATGATTTGTTCTTATGATTTAATGTGAATGATGTAAATTCCAATCTAATATGTAGTTAGAAAATTCATCACATAATGAATTGGAATTTCTTGGAATATGAACATAAGTAATGTAATCAAAATAATTCTCCAAAAAATGTACAGGAAGGAAATGATGACACAACATAGGGTCGCAAATATCGTATCCTCCATTTAGCTGAGACACTTCCAATTGAACATGCAAATGAAATTCTGAGGACTGAATACCATGCACATCACGAAGCAGTTTGAAAAAAACACTATATTCAACCAGATTATTAGTAGATGGGCCAAGAAAATCACGTTTAGAAGAAATCGATTATCCAATGGGTGAATAAATCACCCAAGCAGAAGAACCGAGGTTTTTAGTGTGATGACTAGCACCATTTGTGAATTCTATGAACATTGAAGAACCATGTGACATCTTTCATCCAAGTAGAAACACCATAAGAACAACCAATGAAAAAAGAGATCTATACTACCACTAAATACAACAATGTACAATAATTAAAATCAAAATTCCTAGGTGTAAATTCTTAAGAGTAATACTTCTTAAGATAGAGCCCATTTCAAGGCTCTAAAATTTCATTCCCTTCAAAATTTTCCAAGTCGTAGGATCATTTCCATAGGACATGTTTCTTGATGTATGGGCCATACCAAAATGGATTCAACTTTCCTTCCCCCAAGGCATCTTGGCCCTTATCATAGACCACAAGAGGTCGTCTTAAAAGAAGACCTTAGGGTTCACAGACTTGTCATAATGATTCTTAAATTTCTTCTTATTTTCCTCGTTAGTTATGGAGGCTTCACGAAACTGCTTGTCAAGATTCTCTAGATGGACAAGGTAGGATTCTAGCTCAGAAGAGTCAAGTAGAATATCTATGACGATCTTAATAAAATGGATTTCAGATTCGATTAGTAAAGTTTCCTCCAATCCATGAATTAGATGGAATGAAGAACAAAAAGTAGCAGTATTAACCGCAGTTCAATATGCCCATAAAGTTGGATAGAGCATGATCTTCCAATTGGTATTACTTGCATTAACCATATGCTATAGAATTATTTTGAGAGATTTATTTACAACCTGAACTTGGCCATTTTCCTGTGGGTAATATGGAGATGAGTGTTCCTATCTGAAAATGAATTTTTATGTGCGCTGTGACATCATTTTTTTCTGGAAGTGAATGCCATGGTTAGTGAAAATCTCTTTCGGAACACTGAACCAAGTAACAACCTTATTGAGTATTAAAAATGCAACAATCTCACCATTGCTAAAAAAAGTAGGCATGGCCTCTACCCACTTTGTAAAGTAATCAACAATCAAAATGATGTAACGATGCCCCCTAGTTGAAGGTGGGTGGAATGTCATAAAGTAAATGCCCCACTTACTAAAAGGACCAATGGTGATGACTGGATAAAATGGAATAGGATGGTGGTGGATTTTGTTAGTGAAAATTTGACATTGATGACAGTTTTTTACCACCTCAAAACAATATTTGAAGGCTATGAGCCAAAAATATCCAACACACAAGATGTTCTAGTTTGTTTCCAACCTAGAGAGATGACCTCCACATGCTCCATTGTCAGATTCATTCAAAATGAACTCCTCTTCTTTATGGTTCATGCAACAATGCAAAATCCAGTCCACACCACACTGATACAAGGTATCACAAATGATGAGATAGTTTTTCTTCTAATGGAAAATTCATCATCGATATTCTCTCAAATAATGTGGGGTAAACTTTAGGGTATGGAGATATATAATAATGTCTCCATACAAAGGGTTACTAGAATATATTAGGAATATGGATTTTTCTGTGAACAATTCCTCAAAAAATTATTCCTCATCTTCCCTCGGAAACTCTGATAATAATTCCATGAAAACAAGTGATATTTTAGACTTTGCTAAAGTGAATTTAAAGTCAAACTCTTGTAAAATCACAATCCATTTGTTGTATTTCCCGTTGATTATATGATGATTTAAAACATACTTAAAGGGATTAACATCTGCAATAACAGTAGTTTTATGGAAGAGGATATAATGTGAGACCCTTTGGACAACATGGACAACTTCCAAAGCTAGCTTCTCAACATGCAAGTATCACAACTCAGCATGGACCAAACCATGACTCAAGTATAAATGATTTTCTCTATAAGCACATCATCTTCTTGTACTAAATTCATACCCACAGTTGAATCATATGTCGCTAGATATAAAAAAAGTAACAAGTAAAGTCAGGTAGACTAAGGAGAGGGGTAGACATTAAATCCTTTTTTCACGCATCAAAATATCTTTCTGCATAAATATCCCATTAAAATGGGACCCCTTGATTCAAAAAATACACGAAACCCTTAGTGATCTCAACGTAGTTAGATATAAATGACGAAGGAAATTTTATTTTCCTTGGAGAATCTAAAGTTTATGTATGTTACACTGGGGAGTCAACTGAACTATTTCCTCAACCTTGAAAGGTTCCAAAGTGATCCCCTTATTTGAAATGATGAAACTGACGATACACATTGAAGTGATACAAAAAATACATTTGTGTGGATTAATCTAAATGTCATAACAACAAAATCTATGAAACGCATGATGAAGGTGATCTAGATGATCATATCTACGATAGGAATGAGTAGCCAGATCATATTAATATGCCTCAACAATATGTTTCATGTTGTGGAAGGAAACATTCATATCCCATCAGAAATTCGCCATAGTATTTTTAATACCAAAAGGAATTTTCTAGTATGCAAATGTTCCCCAAAGAAAAATAAATGTGGTTTTATGTTGGTCCTTGGTTTTAATTTGGATTTGATTGTAGCTGGAAATTCCATCCATGAAGGATAAGATCTCATTGTCTGCACATTCATCGATAATTTCATTGATAAATTGCATCGAGAAGTTGTCTTTAGGAAAATCCTTATTCAAATCCCTGAAATCCATGCACACATGGATGGTTCCTTGTTTGTTTTCAATTGGAACAGGGTTCAAAACCCATTCCATAAGTCGAACTCGATAGACAAAACCGACTTTGAGAATATTCTCTACCTCATCCTTTATGGCCACTTCCTTCCTAGAGTTGACAAATATCAACTTTTGTCGAACATTCTTAGAATTAGGATATCTCTTTTTTGTGTTTGACAATTCAAGGGTGTGTCTCTTGCATCTCTCCATATAACCAAGTGAAAAACATCATGAAACTCTTTAAACAAGGCGATGTGATCATGGATCTCTTCAGGTGAACACTCCAAAACAATGAACACATTTTCCATGATGTTAGTATCAATTTTTATGTTGATAGGAATCATTTCAAAATTATTTCCCATGTTACCTTCAGTGTAAACACCATGTTTTACTAAAGGGTTCACAATCATATCAACATTGCAGTTCATGTGGACGTGAAACTCTCCTCTTTTGGTATGATCTAATTTTGGAAGAAAATAATATTGATGATGTAAATCATACCAAGGCCTCTCCGGGCCTATCATTACCTCTAAAATATCCTCATATGAGGGTAGTACTATCTCGAGACAATCTAGAAAATGAGAAGAGTTAATCACTGAAACCGACGTCGTAATATAATCAAATTCCTCTATATGAAGAGGAGTTGGATGTGGATCTGTGGTGGCCCTTTGAATGGAATGATAAGTTATATCAGCTATAAATAAAGGATTTTTCATTCTTACGTGCTTGATCCCTTCTACTATGTTAGACAAGGAAGGTAGAATCCAAGGATCCTCAAAGTACATCATCCAAAAATGGTGCATTTTGGATATAGGAATTGATGAGCTCGAGATAGCCATAGTGGAAATAATGTACGATATTGTCACTAGGATATTAAATATTCCCATCATTGAATAATACATTCCAATGTCAATAATTTCATTCATTGCTTGGGAACAGTCTATTAGTAGGAAAATAGATCGTGGCTACGTAATTGGATATGAATGAATGAAAGACAAGTAGTCAATAGTAATGATATTTCCCTCATTAGGAAAACAAATAACTCGGAATATCGAATATAGGACAATAGTCATAGAATAAGTCCAATTGCGACCTAGAAAGAGGTTATAATCGAGCAGAGGGTCAACTACTTCCACTTCAACTTATACATTTTTTCCTCCCAATTGTATGAGGAAGGAGGAAAGTATCTTATGGGGCCGAAAGGAATGACCATCAAATTTGGTAATAAGAGTATGGGATCAAGTGATCTATAGATATCCTATACCTTTCCAACAATAAATTGGCATCACACACGTCGATGCTCCCTCATCAATCATTGTCCTAAAAATGTTCTTCGTTGTGTAAACCACTTGAATCTAAAAAGTGATGTAATAAGGGAGGTTTGACATTAGAAGGGTGAAAAATGATGATTTGTGAGCTAGAAGCATCCATAGCCCGATAGTGAAAATAAATTCACTCTGTTGCATCGGGAAACTTTGGAGTACCTCAAAAGTAGACATCGTACACGATGACTGGGACAAATATTTCATGATGGAATAATTTCGAGAGGCCATAGAATTTGGATTATGCGAGGATATTCTGTACACACACTTAGGAATGAGAGGCATGACATATCTTGTAGAAGGATTCTCAATATGAATAGCTACTTTTTTCTAAGTGGGTTCCTTACTCCTAGACCCAGAATCGGGTTTATCATAATTATGCACACAAGTCTATAGATAAGCATTCAAGCTCATGATATAGATATTCAATGGTGTTCATCAGGAATGGGAGTAGCTTGATTACCTTCTTGCTAGATCCTAACATTAGATTCTAAAGCCATGTTTTGTTCATATGCGAATGGATTTGTCAATACGACATGATACTACTTAGATAACATCCTCACAGCTTCTTCCATCTTAGGGAATTTATGAGTGAGGTGATCTTCTTTGAAAATATTACATGGAAACTTCACCTTCCTCTTTTCCTTTTTCCCCCCACCAGAACTAGATTCTAGCTTATTAATATTCATGTTATTATATCCCCCTCCTTTTTAATCCTTACCCTTTCTCTTCTCGTGAGTTTCCTCGATACCTTTTGTAGTCATTGATTGCATGCTATGTACATCCAACTTTTGGGAGGGGAAAATCAAATCTAAAGCTAGATTGGATGCAAAAGCTTTGATAGATACATATCTGATTTGATTAGATGACAAGTATGTCAGTGAAATTTTGAGAGGAACCTACAATATCATCAGAATGAGGTCTAGATTTCATTTTCGCAAGATTGAAACTAGATCATGGTGCATTCAATATAATTTCATAAAGGATCCCAGACTGTAGATATATCAAATCCAACTGTTGGGCTTGGAAAATCTCTTCTTCCTTAGAAAAGAATCCTTATGTGGATACATCTTTAGACATGACTGGAAAGAAAGACTTGAGGATCCACTTCAACAAGAATTCAGGAGGAACCTTGGATTTAATCATCCTCTTTTGTCTCCTCCACTCTTGGATATGATTTGAGATATGAGTAGCATTGTCATGTTTTAGGGTAGAGACAATATTGGTATCATCATCATACCAGACCGGTAACTGAAAAAAGGTTTAAAAAATCCAATGCAAAATCGTGGAAAGTACAAAATGTTGCACCGTTAAGTTTAGTGTAACACTTTTCCATGACTCCTGTAAGAGTGCATTGGAAAAATATTGTTACATGGTCATCGAGATCCTCACTAGGATTTCCTTCTAACTTATGAATTTTAGATGGTAATTTGGTGGGAACTGATGGCCAGTTTGGATTATGAAACATTCGATTGTTCGTGAGCTTCGATAGGTCTATAAAATTCAATGTTCCCTGAAAAGGTAACCTGAGCTAGGACCCAAAATCCCAACTAGGGATGTTGGAAGTTATGGGTTGAGGAATAGTCAAAAAATAATAACATGGATTGGTATTAGAACCAAGATTCCAGGAGGAGCTTTTATATGGAATAGAGCTTTGGATAAAACCTTGTTGGCCCTGGTTAAATGGAGAAAACCCTCCACCCATCTGGTTCCCAAACAGAAAACCAAGGTTTCCCCCTATTGACCCTCCTTGTGAAGGAAAAACTCCTTGCATGGGGTTATTTTGACCGAGAAAAGGGTTTCCCCTTGACAAAATCCACTACAAATATAATAACCCTTTCATTGGATACCAATGGGATTGGAAGGGGTTTCCCCTTTCCGACACAACATACATGGTGAAAGGATTACTTTTGAATCCACCATATAACATGAATGGAGTCAAATTAAATGGTATGTGATTGGATTGAGATATGATGCCCATAGGACCACCCCATCTATCAAAGGGATTGGGGAATAATACAGGAATTACCCACTCTCGATAGAGGGGAACACTGGAAAAATATGACCTCCACCCCAAGGGATAAATGGGTATGCGATCGAAGAACTCCCCGTACCAATGTTAGAATATTGCGACAATGACTAAGTACCAATCAATAAATTGTTCATGCTCATCGATGACATACCAAACAAAAAAAGTGTTAGTTATTGAAATTAATGACATCGATGCACCCAAAGGCTAATTGAATTTGACAATCAACAAATCATATATGTTGATTGATGTCGATATGGTGGATTGGACCACAATAGTCATTTGGTTAAAAACACTAGGTAGAAATATTCTTCTAGTGACAATTTTCGACCTTGGGGTTGTGGGGACCCTCGAGCTAGAAAATTATAAAGTTCCTTACATTATAGCCCACCTAAGGGAGAATCTATTAGTGAATTATGACATGAGAGTTGGAAGCTAAGAAACAACTAGAGTATCAGTTCCACTTAACGAAGGACTGAAAAGCAAAGCAAAGTCTTCTAATTCAAGATCCGATATGATCACAACCACCAGAGAAGAAGAGTTAGTTTTTGTGGGTTCTATGTCTATGGTCTCGACCAGACCAATCAATATAAAATTTCCATTCTCATCAAGTCGATTCCTCAGGGGAGGCGGTGGAGGATTCAGTTCTACTTTTTTATGCGAAATACCCTGAATACTCATTGATCGAAGAGGTAGTTGATAAACCACTTTGAGTTTTCATCTCTAGGTGACTACTTACACACCTTCCTAAGAAATATGTGATTACTTAACATGGCACTAGAAAATCACTACAAGAAGAAACAATCACAAAGAACCTTTCCAATATCCCAACTCAGGTGGATTGGGTGTTGAGATTGCAATAGTAATAAAGTCAGGAAAGGACCCTCCAAATGAAGGCACAAGTTGATTAAGTCTCGTGAACCAATGAATGAAGTAGTGAGAGGTAGTTAACTCGACCTCCACTAACCATCCTTATCAGGTGCAAGTACCCATTCTTCACTAGGCACCCTGAACATATGAAGTTCGCCCCATGTAGCATGAGAAACCCCCTACAGTCACCTCTAAGATCCCTAGGAAAAGAAGCTAAGGTCACCAACTCGTAGTCATCATTCGAGGGCTATAGTAAAAAATTGCGATCAAATGAATTTGAAGGGTAACTAAGCCATAAGCCTCAAAGTTATCACCTCTCATGGAGGTAAGGGAACTGAAAAAAACCCCAAAAATACGATCTCTCTGCTACTCTAAATGAAGCTTCGGAGTGTTATCTCTTTGACTCTCCTTTACACAACCTAGTGTTTCACTCCTTTATTAGAGGATCCTCCCAACTACACTTATATGAAATTGGTTTTTTCACTCCCTATCTCAGACTCCTAGGTTTGTTTTTTGGTCTTGGAGAAATTAACTCTCTAACCTAAACCAAGCCCCTAGCTTAAAACTAGTTTGTTTACACTAGTAAAATAAAAATGTCTAATTGATTTTAGTTAGTGTTCATTTAATAGGTTTTTATTTACTCAAGAATGGTGATGAGTGAGACTTCAATGGTGTTTTGATAGAATCGATACAAAAAACAATTAAGAACACAAATTCTAATGGAATTCTTCACTAAAAATATGAGGGTAAATAACGCTTGAGAATTAAACAAAAGAAAACTCTTCTTTTATATATGCAAAGAATCCAACTTTTTATTTTAGATGAAATTCACTTTCTAATGCTACTTTCAAATGAAAAACAACTAACGATATTTTGGAATTCGTTTCCTTGAAGATATAGAGAGAAAAAAAAATTCTTTTAGAAAGTACAAGACTGAGTTCAAGGAGAAAACATGCATATCATGAGATTTTGTTTTCCAGGTCTAAATGTAAAGGTTGAGGACGAAATTTCACAAGAACACACTCTTACACATAAGCATAACACACTTTTCCATGTCTAAATTAAGAAAACAAGGAAGTAGAGGGAAATAAATACCATAAACAGATGACTATGCATTCTATCAAAGACCACAAGGAAAAAACACAAAGTGTAACATACACATGATGAAAATTTCTAAAACCCTAGAACCATTTAAAGCCAAAAATGTCCCTAATTAAAAAATAATTTTGAATATTATTTTAGTACTTTTCTTATAATCTTGAAAACAAATTAATAATTTATGAAACCCCAAAAAAACTCTAAAGACTCAACGGGTACTAGGAAGATCGTACAATGTCAAAAACCTAACCTATGATTATCTGGAAAGGGTAAACAACTCCAACTCAGAACATCTACATGATTGTCTAAGCGACAAGTAGCATATGTACGTGAGCCTATTCAATGAAAGTCACATATATATGTGACTGTACCAAAAGAAAACCATGTAAACCATATAAAAACCTCTCTAACATTAGAGAGAAAGGTATGGAAGACTCAGGAAGGATTACTTAAATTTAGAGAATTCTAAATAAGGGTTTAAAACATAGAAAAATATTCAAAAGAAATGCAAAAAAAAATACATCTAACGACCCAAAAAGGGAGAATCCCCAGTAGATTCACTAATTTTGTTATGAAAAAATAAGTCATATGGATATATTTAATTAAAAATAACTACTTTACAATAACCAACTTTGAAAGGATAGCAAAGAGAACAAACCTATAATCCAACATTTGAAGTCGATCCCGGTCAAGAACTTTCACTCTAAAAATCTTGCACAACGATCCTCTAAAAATTCCTACAAATAAAGAGAGAAGAAACTGCAAATAGGTAGTTATATTCTAACTAACTAGACATGATCATTTCAATTTGAATAATAGATTCAAAACAAGATATAGTTAATCTCATTAAAAGCATCAATCAACAAATAGAACTAGAAGACAACGAGATCTTTTATTATTAACAACATAAATGTTGGTTACAACATATATCTTCTACATCACATTCCTAAAACAAGGCTCCAAATTCCTCTACCCAAGGCCACAGATGACAAGAATAACCTCCAAATATTTGTGTTCCAACAGGTCTAAGGAAGGCAAAGGATTTCTTCTTGACAAGATGGGGAGAATGAAAATTATGAAAACAAGGGTTTTGATATGGGAAGGACAATCTCAGATGCAAGGGGAAAAGGGGACTTGCAAGGATATCAGAAAAAATCGAACATAATGATGCATTCCTCTGTTATTTTTTTCCTCCACCTGAAAGCTCTAATTTACACTCCATTTTGACAATTGAAGTAGTTGTTAACGGGATACATGAGGTAGATAACCTAGGGAGCCCATCAACTTCACTCAAAATATCAGGATTTGTTATTTTTTTTAATCCAACTTAACATGTACAAGGTTTTATAACTAGCAATGCACGTGCGTACGTAAGTTTCCTTAATGAGAGTCATGTACATCAAGAAAGATGGGGTTTTTTAAATATTTCTTGGCAGGAAAAGGGATATTTTGGTCCTTCAAGTAGGGAAAGGGATGTAAGTGAGGCCAATGATTCATCATAATCATATGTTGTATGAAATGAAACTATAAATGTTTTACACCATCTCGAGATCATAATCATGTTATTAATTTGCAACCCAAAAGTATACCACCTAACATTAGGCCTTACAAGTATTCATATAAATAAAAGAATGAGATTCTGCATGGGATCCAAGACATGTTAGAGGTTGGAATCATTCAATCTAGCCAAATTTCTTTCTCTTCAGTAGTACTGACGATTATGAATAAGTATGGTTTATGGTGTATGTTTTGAGATGATAGAAAAATCAACAAAATGACCACCTAAGATAAGTTTTCTATTCCTTTCATCGAGGAATTATTAGTTTAATTGCATGGAGAAATTTGTTTTACTAAGTTGGATATTCATTTGGAATCTCATCAAATTATATTGAGGAAATAAGACATTCCCTAAACAACCTTTAGAACACATGAAGGTTATAATTATTTTTTGTTTATGCCATTTGGACTTACTAATTCACCTTCAACATTTCAAAGCTTGATGAACTCTATTTTCAAACCCTTCCTTAGAAAATTTATGTTAGTAGTTTTTTATGATATATTGATCTATATCTAGGAAGAGAATGTACAACATGTTGACAAAGTATTAGAACTTTTGAAAGAGAAACACTTTTATGCAAATCCTTCCAAGTGTTCCTTTGGGGTTCAAAACGTGGAATATTTGGGTCATATTGAATCTCGTGAAGGTGTAAAAGTAGACCCCAACAAAATTAAAGATATGAGGGAATGGCCAATTCCCAAAACCTTGAAGAAACTTAGAGGATTCTTAGGATTGATAGGATATTACAACAATTTTGTCAAGAACTATGATCAAATAGTAACACCTCTAACAACATTATTAAATAATGAATCATTTTGTTGGACTCAAGAAGAAACCAAAAATTTAGAGAAACATAAGGATGTTATGTGTACAACTCCTATCCTAGCCACACTTGACTTCATAAAAACATTTATTGTTGAGCGTGATGCCTCATGACATGGCATTGGTGCAATTTTAATGCAAAAAGGAAGACCACTTACCTTTGAAATCATCCAACATAAAGGAAAAAACTTACTCAAACCAATTTATGAAAAAGAAATATTGTCCATACAACATGTAGTTAAGAAATGGTTCATTTTCCTAATAGGAACACACGTCAAAGTAAAAAGCGATCATGATAGTTTGAAGTACTTATTGGAGAAATTATTATATTTAGAACAAAAAAAAATGTATTACAAATATGCTAGGTTATGACTTTAAAATTATCTACAAGAAAGGAAAACATAATATTGTGGAAAATGCAGTTTCAAGGAAATAAGAAGAAACAAAGGGTTCATTGGGTACTATTTTTATTTTGCAATCTAATTGGATGGAAGAAGAAAGGAAATAATGGAAGGAAGATCAAGAGGCATGTAAGATAATTGAACAACTATAAGATGACCCCAATGCATTAGATAATTTTGTATGGAATAACTGTTTTCTATGGTATTGTGATTGCATGTATTTATGTAATAATTCCTAACTCAAAATAGAAGGTCCTTCTAGAATTCAACACTTCTCCTATACGAGGAAATTTATGGTTATTGAAACCTTGACATTGGATCAATAATTATTTGTTTTGGGAAGGTCTAAAAAGTAATGTTCAATTTTTTTTTTCTGAATGTGTTGTATGCCAAAAGAAAAAGGAGAGATAGTCAAGACTCCAAGTCTCCTACAACCATTAGCTATACCAAGTCAATGTTGGGAAGAAGTTTCAATGTATTTTTTATAGGTTTACCCAAATATGAAGGAAAGAATTTCACCATGGTAGCAATGTATTGACTGACTAAGTATCCCCATTTTATCTCTCTTTCTCTTATCCTTTTAAACAAGTACAATATCCACAAAATTCATGGAAACAATTTGAAATCTACATGCAGTCCCCAAGATGATTGTGAGTGACAGAGATAAAATTTTCTTTGGAAATTTTTGGACTAAATTATTTTCTTGTTTGGATACTCAATTGGATAATAACTCATCTTACCATCCTCAATTTGATGGGAAAAATGATATTGTGAATAAATTTATAGAAGGATATATTCATTGCATTTCATATGATAAATACACATAAAGGTTCAAGTCGTTTCCCTTGGTATAATGGTGGTGCAACACATCCTTCCATACTTCAGAAAAATATTTCCCCATTTCTAGCAGTTTATGGATATCATACCCCATCCATCACATCTACCTTGAAAGGAACTGCAAAGATTTAGGAAGTGGAGGACCACATAAGTAACCAATAATAGGTTCTAAAACTATTGAAGCAAAACTTGGTTATGGCACAAAATAGGATTAAACAACAAACAGATCAACATCACAATGAAAGGGAATTTGAAGTGGAGGATTGGGTATTTTTGAGGATACAACCATATAAACAAATCTCCGACAACCAACAAAAGAAGGTCAATAAACTAGCACCTAAATATTATATCTTTCATAAGGTCTTACAAAGGATTGAAGGTATGGCTTACAACTTGGAGTTTCCTCCATATTGACATTTACATATGATCTTCCATGTTTCTTATTAAAGAAGGTAATCAATGACAAGATCCTAGTCCAAACTATTTTTCCAAAGATTAACAAAGATTGGGAAATCATACTAGAACCAAAAACAATCCTTGAAACAAGGATTAAGCGATTGGAAAATCGATAAATTACTACGTACATCGTCAAATGGATGAACCTACCATTGGAAGAGGTGACATGCGAATATGAATTCTTCATGCAGAAACATCCACAATTAGTCAAATATTGAGGACAACACTTATTTGAAGGGGAGGGGCATTTTAATCCCTATACAAAGCCCCATGTTATGTATGAAACCTTTTTTGAAGCCCTTATATATTGAATTATTACATTTCTAGTGTTATATTAGTGGGTCGACTAGAACCCCTGATTGTACCCTTTCATTATAATTTTACCCGTTGTCTCTTATATATATACCAAGGACACCCAATGTTGGGATCATGTTATTTCATCTCATAGTATATTCTGAATTAGATATATTGTAAAAGGATGATTCCCCCTTAAAGTGGACTGTATTAATTGACTTTTTATAATTTTTAAGGAATTGTATCATAACAAATAGAGTCTGAATTTGACTCTTGTTTGTCACATGACCTAGGTTAGTGTATTTTTTCTTATGATGTTGGAAATGAATTGTGTATTTTTATTTTGTCACACATTTCTTAATCTATATTGTTACTTAAAGTGCATCATATTTTCCTTATTGTGGCTTCTATGAATATTCAAGTATTATTTGTCACTCATGGAATTTCACTACTTGCCACATTGGCCATTACAAGAGGTTGGTTTGGATCTTGAATTTGTTATCCTACTGAATTGTATACTATGGTTTGTGTGCATATTCAACAATTAGTTATTATTTATGGAATTTCACTACCTATCAAACTGGCCATTGAAACAAGTGGGTTTCACTCTTGTGTTTGTGCTCTTTATCAATATTATAATTTGTACCTATTTACATCATTAAATGTTTCCATGAATATAATATTTATTTTACTATTTATATATTGGCATGGTCCACTAGAGTAGATGAAAATGAAGTTTGATTCCTCTTGGTCTATGATGTTCAAAAAATCCATGACTAATCACCTAGAAAATTGGTACAATCATTTAGTTGTGATATTTATCTCAACATCAACAATGTTTCCAACTTAAAAGTATCTATGGAGCATTCTATATCCCTTGTTTATAAACATTATCAATATTACCTTGAAACAAATGAATATTTGAGCAATTTTCACACTCAATGTGTTAGGTTCCTACCGTAATCCCCTTAATTAGATACTTTGTTAATGTATGAGGCCACCTTCCTTGAACAAGTGTAGATTTTAGCCATGTACAATATTTACTGCAAACACATTTTCAGTAAAAGAACATAAAATATACAATGGCAAATACAAACATTACACAAATATTTTTCCCCTAGAAATCCAAACAAGGAAAACCAATATATTTTATATTCATTCATCGTGATACATTGTTTACAATACAATATACATATAGGAGCCAACAACATCCAAAACCCTAACCCAATGACCTGGATTAGTGAACAACCCTAATTCCCTAACTGGAAATAGAAAACCATCGGCAAAAACCATGAACCAAAAAAATCACCCAACAATGGACATGAAAAATGGAGGCAACATAAAAAACGAGGCAAAAATGTTAATCATTTACCAAGGAAAAATGCGACACTGTTACTCGTGAAAAGAATATAACACATACCCAACATTATCCCACTTGTTGTTTTCTTTGCATACATGGGGTTACAGGGTTACATAGTCATCAATCAAAGGCAACATTGCCTATGGATCCTCTACACCAAGAGAACTTCTTAGTGCTCACAAATTTTGTTAATGAATCTGCAACATTCTTCAAAGTGTTCACCTTCATCAGCAATACTTTATTTTCTTCAAACATGTCTGTCACAAAGTGATATTGAATATCAATATGCTTTGTCTTTGAATGGTAAGTAAGGTTCTTTGCCAGAAAAATTGCACTCTAATTATCACAATATATCCTTACATCTTGTTGTACCAACCTAATACTTGAACACAATTTTGTAACCATACTACTTCCTTACTGTTAACGATATTTCTTGTAAGGGGGTTAGAATGCAGAAAGAATGGGTTAAAACCCACTTGTCCTAAGTTTGAATGTAAATGTGCCCGTGTAAACAGTGAACGGATCTGGACGGCATGCATCCGCGTGNGTCCTAGGTCCCATGGTAGAAGACAGAGATGATTCATCCCCCCCCTTCTACACATCCCTGAACATACATGACAAAGTGCTGCATAATTGCCTTATGGATTCAGGGGCCTCTCATAACCTCATGCCCAAAACTGTCATGGAATAATTGGGACTAGAAGTCACCCGAGCCTATCATGACCTCTATTCTTTCGACTCCAGGAGGGTTCAGTGTTTGGGAGTCATCAAGGACCTGGTAGTTTCCCTGTTTCAGCTGCCCATGAAGAACATGGTCATGGATATTGTGGTAGCTGACGTCCCCCCTAAGTTTGTCATGTTGTTGTCAAGATCTTGGATAAAGAGACTGGGGGGAACCTTGTATATGGATCTCACATATGCCACCATCCCAGTCTTTGGAGGGGAACATAGGAGATTGTACAGAGAATCCCAGTTAGCCTACATAATCAGTGACGAAGCCAACCCTACCAATCACCCCATCTATGCCTTGGACACTGATCTAGGCTCCAATTTACTACAGCTCACCCACACCCCTAAGGCTCCTTTACAGATCAGGAATCAGCCCATTCTTAATCAGGTGACACCCCCTCTGACCACCTTTGTTTGGAAGATGTTCTTTGATGGAGCCTCCTCTAGTATGGGTGCAGGTGTCGGGATAGTATTTGTGTCCCCTTGTCAAGAGACCACATATCTGTCATACAGGCTGGAATTCAAAGTCACCAACAACGTGGCAGAGTATGAAGCTCTGGTTCTGGGATTAAGAGATGCAAAAGGAATGGGAATTAAGGAGATGGTTGTGTTTGGGGATGCAGAATTGATTGTCCAGCAGGTCAAAAATATTTATCAGGCTAAGCATCCTCAACTCAAGAATTACAGAAACGAGGTATGGGACCTAGTTGATAATTTATTCCTAGCTTTTAACATCTCTTTCATTCCCAGGGAAGAAAATGCTCCAGCTGACCTTTTAGCTTTCACAACTAGTATGCTCGAAGTTCCTGCGCTGCCCACCGTTGGATAAGATATTAAAATAAAGTATAGACCCTCTATACCAGATAATGTCAGATATTGGAAGGTATTTGAGGATGATCAGGAGATTGAAAAGTTTATTCAATCCGTTGATGACTTTTCTGCATTAAACATGGATGAGGATCCTGACATTAAGGGAGAACATGGCCGTCACCCGGGGGAGCTTCTGAATAAAATTGTTGACCACCATATTATTCAGCTACCAAGCAACCACATACCAAAAGGAATAATCCCATTAGAAAGGTTGTTTGATGGGAATGATGTGGCAGTAAAGGGTAGAGTCTCAGGTGATGACGCTGACACAAATGAGTGCAATATAGGCACACCCGAGGAGCCTAAATTGGTCAAGCTGTCAAGGAATTTGGATGAGGAGTAGAGAGCCGGATATACTAAATTGCTGAGAGAGTTTGCTGATGTGTTTGCATGGACCTATGAAGATCTCAAAACATACGACACATCAGTTATTGAGCACAATATCCCACTGAAAGAAGAGGCTAGGCCATTCAAGCAGAAGCTAAGACAGATAAATCCCATGCTGCTACATGTCATGAAGAAAGAAGTGAAGAAGTTGCTAGATGCCCAGATCATTGTCCCCTTGAGATATTCTGACTGGGTGGCCAACTTGGTTCCAGTAAGGAAGAAAAGCGGCGAAATCAGGCTCTGCGTTGATTTCAGAAACCTGAACAGGAGCTCAAGGAAAGACAAGTATCCCCTTCCCAACATGGAGCACATATTGCAGAAGGTTACTGGTGCTTCCAGGATATCCACGATTGATGGTTTCTCTGGTAACAATCAGATATCAGTCATGCCTGAGGACCGAGAAAAAACATCCTTCACCACTCCCAGGGGCACATTCATGTATGCCAAAATGCCTTTCGGATTGATGAATGTAGGAGCCACGTTTCAATGAGCCATGGACATAGCCTTAATCGGGGAAAAAGATAAGTTTGTGGTGATTTAACTTGATGACATAACAGTCTTTTCCAAGACTGATAAAGAGCACCGCTGCCACTTGAAGAAGGTTTTCAGGAAGTGTCGCAGGTATGGCCTATCTTTAAACCCCAAGAAATCATTGTTTGCTATGCAGGAGGGAAAACTATTAGGACATATAGTGTTAGCAGAGGGAGTAAGGATTGATCCTGACAATGTAGAAGCACTGCAGACCCTGCCACTTCCCAGATCTAAGAAGGAAGTTCAGGCCTTTCTGGGGAGGATAAATTTTCTGAGGAGATTTGTCTCAAATTTTGCTGAGTTGGTCAAACACATCACAACCATGCTCATAAAGGGGAACGAAGTGAAATGGACTGCTGAACCCATGGAATATTTTTCCCAAATAAAGAAGGCGTTGACTGAGGCACCTGTGCTCATCAGTCCTGATTATTCTAAAGATTTCCTGATATTTTATTTTACTTCTTGTGATATAGTAGAAGTAGTCTTATTGCAGAAAAACGATCAAGGACAAGAGCAGCCTATTGCCTTTTTTAGCAAGGCTCTGAGAGACGCCGAGCTCCGGTACGAGATCATGGAGAAGCATGCTTATGCCCTGGTGAAAACTCTCAAATCATTTAGAGTCTATGTCTTGCATTCAAAGATCACTGCATATGTCCCTTCGACCTCCGTGAAGGACATTCTTATACAGCCTGGCATAGACGGAAGAAGAGGTAAGTGGATGGCCAAAATTATAGAATTCAATCTGGAAATCAAGCCCACCAAGTTGATAAAGGGGCAGGGTTTAGCCAAGTTGCTGGCTGAATCAAATTACAGGGCCTTGGGAATCAATTTCATCAATGAGCAAGCTGAGTCATCCCATGCGCAGTCCCAGGATGCCTTACCATTAGCAGCATGTGCTTGGTACAAGGATATCTTGTATTTTCTACAAGAATTGAGGCCTCCTGATGGGATGGAAAAAATAAAGGAAAGAGCTTTAAAGCTTAAAGCGGTCAGATAATGCCTCATCGACCAAACTTTATACTGGAAAGACCCTCTGGGGGTATTACTAAGGTGTCTGAACCCGCAGCAAGCCCAGAAGGTTATGTTCGACTTTCACAGCGATCTCTGTGGAGGTCATCATTTTTGGAAGACCACAGCTCACAAGATCCTTCGGGCTAGATACTACTGGCCCACCTTATTTCCTAATGTTTGCAGGGAAATTAGAGCTTGCATCAGATGCCAGAAGTTCTCAGGAAAGCAGCAGCTCAAATCTCTGCCATTAAAGCCTGTAGTAGTTTCAACACCCTTTCGACAGTGGGGATTGCACTTTATTGGAGAAATTCATCCTCCCTCAAGTGGCCAACACAGATGGATTCTGACTGCAACCAACTACTTCACCAAATGGATAGAAGCTACCCCTACTAGAAGCACTTCTCACAAAGTGATTATCATCTTCCTGGAAGATATCATAGCCAGATTTGGTTGCTGTAGAAAAATTGTCACTGACAATGCCGCCCCTTTTCAGTCTGAGCCTCTGGTCAAGTTCTGTGAACGTTTTGAGATTTCACTAATTCACTCCACTCCCTACTATCCTCAAGGAAATGGATTGGCCAAGTCCTCCAATAAAAGTTTGATCAAGCTTATTAAGAAACTACATGAGGACAATAAAAGGGCCTGGGACTCAAAGCTCAAACTTGCTCTCTGGGCCGATCGGGTGACAACTAAGAAATCCCTGGGCCTCTCTCCTTTCCAACTTGTTTATGGAATAGAGGTCGTTTTCCCAACTCAACTCGCCTTACCTATGGAAAATCTCCTCCAGGACTCTGAAGGGGAATCTAACCATGTTCTCAGAAGGATTTATCATATGGTGGAGGTGCAACAGATCAAAGAACATGTTATGGATAGAGCCTGCAATCATCAGCAGAAGATCAAACATGCTTTTGACAGGAAAAACAGAAAGAAAGAGTTCAAGCACGGTGACCTTGTACTCAAGTGGGACACACCCAGGCAGGACAGGGGAAAGCACGACAAGTTTGATGCCCTCTGGTTTGGGCCTTTCAAGATCCTTGAAGTATTTTCAAAGAATACTTACAGGTTGCAGGATCTGGAAGGCAAAGAAGTTTTTAGCAGCCCAGTAAATGGGCATTTCTTGAAAAAATGGTTTTTGTGAGCCACAATCGACTCTTTTTGTTTTGTTTTGTAAATATTCATTCTGTTTTGTTTTTCGGACTAATAAATGACTCCATAGCCCAACAACAAAGGCACTGAATC
>SNQJ01S0011533.1:157443-206719 GCA_010110895.2 Picea sitchensis
ATGCCCAAAACTGTCATGGAATAATTGGGACTAGAAGTCACCCGAGCCTATCATGACCTCTATTCTTTCGACTCCAGGAGGGTTCAGTGTTTGGGAGTCATCAAGGACCTGGTAGTTTCCCTGTTTCAGCTGCCCATGAAGAATATGGTCATGGATATTGTGGTAGCTGACGTCCTCCCTAAGTTTGGCATGTTGTTGTCAAGATCTTGGATAAAGAGACTGGGGGGAACCTTGCAGATGGATCTCACATATGCCACCATCCCATTCTTTGGAGGGGAACATAGGAGATTGTACAGAGAAGCCCAGTTAGCCTACATAATCAGTGACGAAGCCAACCCTACAAATCACCCCATATATGCCTTGGACACTGATCTAGGCTCCAGTTTACTACAACTCACCCACACCCCTGAGTCTCCTTTACAGATCATAAATCATCCCATTCTTAATCAGGAGACACCCCCTTCGACCACCTCTATTTGGATGATGTTCTTTGATGGAGCTTCCTCCAGTATTGGTGCAGGTGTCCGGATAGTATTCGTGTCCCCTTGTCAAGAGACCACATCTCTGTCATACATGATGGAATTCGAAGTCACCAACAACGTGGCAGAGTATGAAGCTCTGGTTCTGGGATTAAGAGTTGCAAAAGGAATGGGAATTAAGGAGATGGTTGTGTTCGGGGATGCAGAATTGATTGTCCAGCAGGTCAAAAATATTTATCAGGCTAAGCATCCTCGACTTAAGAATTACAGAAATGAGGTATGGGACCTAGTTGATAATTTCTTCCTGGATTTTAACATCTCTTTCATTCCCAGGGAAGAAAATTCTCCACCCGAATTTTTAGCTTTCACAGCTAGTATGCTCGAAGTTCCTGCACTGCCCACTGTTGGATCAGATGTTAAAATAAAGTATAGACCCTCTGCACCAGATAATTTCAGATATTGGAAGGTATTTGAGGATGATCAGGAGATCGAAAAGTTTCTTCAATCCGTTGATGACTTTTCTGCATTACACATGGATGAGGATCCTGACATTGAAGGAGAACTTGACCGTCACCTGGGGGAGCTTCTGAATAAAATTGTTGACCACCAGATTATTCAGCTACCAAGCAACCACATACCAAAAGGACTAATCCCATTAGAAAGGTTGTTTGATGGGAATGATGTGGCAGTAAAGGGTAGAGTCTCAGGTGATGACGTTGGCACAACTGAGTGCAATATAGGCACACCCAGGGAGCCTAAATTGGTCAAGCTGTCAAGGAATTTGAATGAGGAGCAGAGAGCCGGATATACTAAATTGCTGAGAGAGTTTGATGATGTGTTTGCATGGACCTACGAATATCTCAAAACATACGACACATCGATTATTGAGCACAAGATCCCACTGAAAGAAGAGGCTAGGCCATTCAAGCAGAAGCTAAGACAGATAAATCCCATGTTGCTACTTGTCATGAAGAAAGAAGTGAAGAAGCTACTAGACGCCCAAATCATTGTCCCTTTGAGATATTCTGACTAGGTGGCCAACTCAGTCCCAGTAAGGAAGAAAAGCGGCGAAATCAAGCTCTACGTTGATTTGAGGAACCTGAATAGAAGCTCAAGGAAAGACAATTATCCCCTGCCCAACATGGAGCACATATTGCAGAAGGTTACTGGTGCTTCCAGGATATCCATGATTGATGGTTTCTCTGGTTACAATCAGATATCAGTCATGCCTAAGGATCGAGAAAAAACAACCTTCACCACTCCCTGGGGCACATTCATGTATGCCAAAATGCCTTTCGGATTGATGAATGCAGGAGCCACGTTTCAGTGAGCCATGGACATAGCCTTCATCATAGAAAAAGATAAGTTTGTGGTGATTTACCTCGATGACATAACAATCTTTTCCAAGACTGATAAAGAGCACTGCTGCCACTTGAAGAAGGTTTTCAGGAAGTGTCGGAGGTATGGCCTATCTTTAAACCCCAAGAAATCATTGTTTTCTATGCAGGAGGGAAAACTATTGGGCCATATAGTGTCAACAAAGGGAGTAAGGATTGATCCTGACAGGGTAGAAGCACTGCAGACCTTGCCACTTCCCAGATCTAAGAAGGAAGTTCATGCCTTTCTGGGGAGGATAAATTTTCTGAGGATATTTGTCTCAAATTTTGCTGAGTTGATAAAACACATCACAACCATGCTCAGGAAGGGGAACGAAGTGAAATGGACTGCTGAACCTAGGGAATCTTTTGTCCAAATAAAGAAGGCATTGACTGAGGCACCTGTGCTCATCAGTCCTGATTATTCTAAAGATTTCCTGATATTTTATTTTTCTTCTTGTGATACAGTAGCAACAATATTATTGCAGAAAAATGATCAAGGACAAGAGCAGCCTATTGCCTTTTTTAACAAGGCTCTGAGAGACGTCGAGCTCCGGTACGAGATCATGGAGAAGCAGGCTTATGCCCTGGTGAAAGCTCTCAAATCATTTAGAGTCTATGTCTTGCATTCAAAGATCACTGCATATGTCCCTTCGGCCTCTGTGAAGGACATTCTTATATAGCCTGACATAGACGGAAAAAGAGGTAAGTGGATGGCCAAAATTATAGAATTCGATCTGGAAATCAATCCCACCAAGCTGATAAAGGGGCAGGGTTTAGCCAAGTTGTTGGCTGAATCAAATTACAGGGCCTTGGGAATCAATTTCATCAACGAGCAA
Source organism: Picea sitchensis (assembly GCA_010110895.2). NCBI lineage: Eukaryota > Viridiplantae > Streptophyta > Pinopsida > Pinales > Pinaceae > Picea > Picea sitchensis. The sequence continues at coordinate 160,138 of SNQJ01S0011533.1, forward strand.
GCTGAGTCATCCCACGCTCAGTCCTAGGATGCCTTACCATTAGCAGCATGTGCCTGGTACAAATATATCGTGTATTTTCTACAAGAATTGAGGCCTCCTGATGGGATGGAAAAAAGCAAGGCAAGAGCTTTAAAGCTCAAAGTGGTCAGATACTGCCTCATCGACCAAGCTTTATACTGGAAAGACCCTCTGGGGGTATTACTAAGGTGTATGAACCCGTAGTAAGCCCAGAAGGTTATGTTCGACTTTCATAGCGGTCTCTGTGGAGGCCATCATTTTTGGAAGACCACGACTCACAAGATCCTTCGGGCTGGATACTACTCGCCCACCTTATTTCCCGATGTCTGCAGGGAAATCAGAACTTGCATTAAATGCCAGAAATTCTCAGGGAAGCAATAGTTGAAATCCATGCCATTAAATCCTGTGGTAGTCTCGGCACCCTTTCAGCAGTGGGGATTGGACTTCATCGGGGAAATTTATCCTCCCTCAAGTGGCCAGCATCGATGGATTTTGACTGCGACCGACTACTTCACCAAATGGATAGAAGTTGTCCCTACCCGAAGCACTTCTCACAAAGTGATTATCGACTTCCTAGGAGATATCATGTCTAGATGTGGCTGCCCTAGCAAAATTGTCACTGACAATGCCTCCCCTTTTCGGTCTGAGCCTCTGGTCAAGTTCTATGAACGTTTTGAGATTTCACTAATTCACTCCACCCCCTACTATCCTCAAGGAAATGGATTGGCAGAGTCCTCTAATAAAAGTCTGATCAAGCTTGTTAAGAAGCTACTGGAGGACAATAAAAGGGCCTGGGACTCAAAGCTCAAATTTTCTCTCTAGGTCGATCAAGTGACAACTAAGAAATCCCTGGGTGTCTCTCCTTTCCAACTTGTTTATGGAATAGAGGTCGTTTTCCCCACTCAACTCACCTTACCTGTGGAAAATATCCTCCAGGACTCTGAAGGGGAATCTAACCATGTTCTCAGAAGGATTTATCAGATGGTGGAGGTGTAGCAGATCAGAGAACAGGTCATGGATAGAGTCTGCAATCATCAGCAGAAGATCAAACATGCTTTTGACAGGAAAAACAGAAAGAAAGAATTCAAGCAGGGTGACCTGGTACTAAAGTGGGACGCACCCAGGCAAGACAGGGGCAAGCACGACAAGTTTGATGCTCTCTGGTTTGGGCCTTTCAAGATTGCAGGATCTTGAAGGCAAAGAAGTTTTTAGCAGCCCAATAAATAGGCACTTCTTGAAAAAATGTTTTTTATGAGCCGCAGTCAACTCTTTTTGTTTTGTTTTGTAAATATTGTTTTTGTTTTGTTTTTTTTTTACTAATAAATGACTCCATAGCCCAACAGCAAAGGAACTAAATCTGCAAAAGAGTTCTTAGAGCATCACAGGGATGACTCTATCCCCCATGGAGCCAAATGTTAACGATATTTCTTGTAAGGGGGTTAGAATGCAGAAAGAATGGGTTAAAACCCACTTGTCCTAAGTTTGAATGTAAATGTGCCCGTGTAAACAGTGAACGGATATGGACGGCACGCATCCGTGCGCCCAAATCAACGACGCATATGCGATTCTGGACCCCCCCCGCCTTTCTACCTTTAAGCGGAGGGGGGGGGGTCTGGAATCGGGGGCGCATCTCTTCAACGGTCCAGATCAGCGCGCCTCGATCAACGACGATGAAGGAAATTTCGAACCCCCCCCTCCTTTCTACCTTTAAGCGAAGGGGGGGGGGGTCCGGAATCGGGCGCACAGCTTTCTGACGGCTGATATCTTAACGCCCGGATCAATGGTGCTCGCGCGCTCCCATGATTCTCAGTCGCTCTATGTTTAGCCTACGTGGGCCTTTCTCCCGTCATGTCACCTTCTAGAGCCACCTCTCTCCTGCCGCTGTGTGTCATCCACCCACCTCCCCTCTGTGGTCTGCATGGTTTTCCTTCCTTCTCATCATCCACACCACCTGCCATGTGTCTCCTTCCCTCCGCGTCAGCCTCCCACTAAAATGTGTCCATCACACCTGCTCTCCTGCCTCTTCCTCTTATCGTCTTTTGCCATGTGTCTCCTCTGCAACCTCTCTCGCTCCCTCATCACTTCTTGCTCCACTCCCCGTTGTTTTGGAACCATCACTCCTTTCCCTTGCCCCCACCTTCCACGCTGGCCTCCACGCATATTCTTTGAGCCAGTCAGTTATTTCAGGTGGCAGCGTGGGAGGCCCTCCACGTCCCGAAGGTGTCGCGTTGGCCGGGCCATCATCAATCCCGATGAAGCAGTTATTAAAACGGTTGGTGGTGGTTAGACATCGCCTCCGCCCTAATGGGAAAGCACGGCCATGAATTAAAGGCACGTCGATTCGCCGTTGTAACTATCAAAGAGACAGATTGCATCTGACATAAGTTGCACGACCTTTTAGAAGTTGACTGTCAGAAAGCCATGTAGACGCAAAGACTTCAATGCAGTGTCTTGACTTCGTTGTTGTTGTAGTTCTGAGTATATGAAGGCGTTTTCACCATTTTTGTATCAATCAATGGTAGAGCTCAGCTCCCGACTGTAAGGTTTCAGCAACCATTCTAGTTCTCTAGGTGGTGCCTCTGTGTTTGAGATTTCTTTTTTTATGACAAACATATTCCTTTTTCCGTCTATGTTTTCGTCTTATATCAAAGAGTTCATGATCGAATGATTCGCTTGGATTGTTACAGTGATGTTATGATAAAGGATTTGTTGTGACATTATTGTATTCTCTGGTCTTTTGTGTTTGAATGTAAGAGGATCTAGCGTTCGAATGCTTTCTCCTTCAGTCTGTTATAAACCTGATGTTTATGATAGACCTTCGCATTTTTCTCATGCAAGTCTTCCCCCTACTCACCCTTAATACAACTCACTGTTTGAAGTTTATCAAGACCTCACTCGTCATGCATACCTAGCCTAGTTTCAGAGTTGAGACGAGATTGTTCCGAGTGTGCTTCCATTTGATCACCTCTTTTAACAAATCGTGACATTAAACTGATGGGTGTCAGGCTCTGCTCCTGCAAGAAATCCAGGAGTGACTTCTGAAGCTAACACTTACTTGGATGAGTGGCTACCATTTATTCATCTTATGTAGTTGAAAGTGCCACTACAACCCATATTTTTCTCATCCAAATTATTGCTCCTACAAATAGGTTAAACAGATACTCGCATGTAGATATCCTATGATATAGATCTCTAGCCCAATCCTTGTCTTCCTTGGTAGAAAAATCCATAGCTAGTTATGCCACACAAATACCTGAAAACCCTTTTTACTGTTGTCCAATGCCCCTTCCCTGGTTTTGACATATACCTGCTCAAAACTCCCCCTGCATGTACAATGTCTGGTCTAGTACAGACCATTGCATACATCAAACTGCCACCTGCACTCGCAAATGGAACACGAGGCATGTCCTCCTCCTCTTCATGTGTTTTGGGACACTAATCCACAAACAGGGATGATTTTAAGGATGGAAATTTATTTTAAAATGTAGAGACCTTAGCGAATCTTACTAATCCTTCATATGTCAACTATAAATGTTTGGCTATATTTTTGTAAAAATATTCAAATTTCTAAGTATTTTATATAGTTTTTATAAAATTTTGGTGATTTTTAAGGTAAAATAATTTTATCCTATCGAATTTGGGCGAATCATTTTTAAAATAACGAGTCTCATTTTTGGAAAAAACATGGAAAATTAGGCCATAAGCGAAATTTAGCCCCTAAAATCATCCATGTCCGCAAATAACTTTACACCAACAGGAATAGGAACCTTGACCGGTTTTCATTCCTGCATACTAAACCTCTGCAATATTGTGTCAACATATTTTCTCTGATTTAACCAGAGTTTCCTCTTTTTCCAATCTCTTTTAATTTCCATGCCGAAAATAAAATTTGAAGCATCGAGATCCTTCATGTCAAATTTAGAAGACAAATGAGTTTTCACATCCTATATAATCTCCTTGTTGTTTCCTATCATAAACATTTCATCCACATACAAGACCAAATAAATCAATTGATCACCAATTACTTTAAAATACACATGGTGATCCTCTTTGCTTCTTGTGAAGCCAAGTCCCAACATATAAGTATCAAATTTTTGATACCACATCCTTTGTGATTGTTTTAAACCATACAGGGGCATTTTCATCTTGCATACCAGTGCCTTCTTTCCCTTCACATCATAACCTTCTAGTTGCTTCATATAAATTTATTCTTCCAGATCCTCATGTAGGAATGTTGTCTTCACATCCATCTATTATACTTCAAAATCAAATGAAACAACAATAGATAACAACAATATTATAGAGTTTAACTTGGCAACCAGAGAAAAAATATCACCGAGATCAATTCCCTCAACCTGGGAATAACCCTTTTCTACTAACCGAGCTTTTTATTTCTCCATTTTTCCTTCTTCATTCAGCTTATTTTTAAATACCCATGCTGCCAATGGGATTTCTTCCAGTCGGAAACTCCTCTAGATCCCAATCCTCATTCTTATCCAAGGTTGTTATTTCTTCGTCCATGGATTTTTTCCATACATTTCCATCCTTTGAATCCAGTGCCTCTCTGACAATTCTAGGATCATCATCAGTAATAGCCAAAAAAAAAATTGAACAAAAATCGGATGGAGTATACACTTTTGGTAGCCTTCTTTCTTGAACCGATCTCCTTAATATTGGAGTATGAGGATCTTCTTCTTCTGATTCTTGTTCTTCTGTAGAGTCTGATTCATCATTCTTTAAATCAAACTCTATTTTCTCTGGTTCTTCCTTAATTGGTATGTCTTCATGTTTAAAAACATCCTTCATTTCTCTAAATACCACATCTCATATATACACTACTTTATTATTTTACGAGTTCCCTAAGATTATAACCTTTGAGACCACCTTTATATCCAATAAAGATACACGTTTCAGCCTTCTTATCTAGCTTACTCCTATTTTCATTTGGAACATGAACATATGCATCACAACCAAATACCTTGAGATGTGTGAGAGAAGGTTTCTTACCAGTCCATACCTCTTATGGATTCTTGTCATCCAATGATTATGAGGGTGATCTGTTTACCAGGCAACGTGCATTACCCAGTTCCTCTTCCGAGAATTATTTCCCTAACCCGACACCACTGAGCATGCACCTTTCTTTTTCCATCAACGTCTTGTTCATCCTTTATGCAACTCCATTCTTATGGGGTGTATATGGAGTAGTAGTTTCCTTGCTATACCACACCTATTACATAATTCTTCAAATTCAATCCCACAAAACTCTCCTCCATTATCTATCCTCAACACCTTAATTCGTTTCTTTATTTGATTCTCAACAAGAGCCTTAAACTCTTTAAACCTATCAAAGACTTCAAATTTATTCCTGAGGAAATATATCCAAGTATTCCTTGAGAAGCCATCTATAAATGAGACATAGTACACAAATTTTCCCAATGATGGGACTCATACAGGTCCAAAAACATCACTGTGAACTAGCTGCAAAATTCCTTCTGCCCTTGATGCACCAGAGGGGAATCTTACCTGATTCTTCTTCCCATATACACAATGTTCATATAAATCAAAATCCATAGAGAATTTAGACATACCTTCAACCATACCTTTATCATGTAGTAGTCGAAGACCCTTCTCTCCGATATTCCCCAGTCATTGATGCCACAACATAACATTTTCTCCAAAGATTGTTGTTACGAGGAAAAGATCTCTATGGCTAGGGGAAAACCACATCAGATGGAAATGACTACAGAAATCAACTCGATTCTCAAGTATTCTATATAAAAAAATATGATATCAAGACAAGATAAAAGGCCTACCTCGTCCAGACGTTCAATGAAATCCATCGTTGAGCACTATACCCAAAGCAATACACCTGCAAATAGTCCTCAACAACCAAGCAAGGCAAGAATATGGTAATAATATAATATGTTAGCACATTCAATAGCATAATCCATTAGCATACATAACAAATACACCCATGAAATAATAATTCAAATAGTTTCAAGATATCAATTGGACATGAAAAGAGTATTTCTATTAATATATGATCAGCATAAGTGAATAAGTTACAGACTTTTGTGTCATCACAGTTCGGAATCAAGAAGCAAAGTTCCTTCCAGATGGGCCTCCACCACTTCAATCCTCCACCAAAGGGAAGCTCATATAAGAGAGAAAATGAAGTTCTCAATCAACAAGGGAAGAGCTTGGGGGTTAAACATTGTGTTCAGACTTAAAGGACAAAGGGATGCAGACTCAATGTGAAGTGAATAATTCCTCCATAGTAACTTTGCTCTCAAAGTTGAATTCTTTCTCCTCCTTTCCATAGATCAAAATTGGCCAATTTATAGCCTTCAAATGGAACTGAAGGGCCGAGTCAAAATGTTTCCAGTATATGGAAGGCTGAGGATCATTGATCTTGTGTCATGACATGGAAACCTGACACCATTTTTAATTTCTGGGCACATTTCCCAATGTACACAGGTTGTAATGGTGCAACCTACGTATACACATGTTGTATAGTAGGAAAGGTGTGTATATGTGGAAAACAATTATTTTTAGCACTGGGATTTGCAGAAAGGGGTGAAAAGTCTGCATAGGGAAATGGAAAAAGGCCCTTTGTGCAAGATTGCATAGGGTGAGGAAAATATTGCTATAAAAAATGTAGGAGTTATTTCTTCCAATGGAACTATTACACCCATCACTAATAGTGTTTCCTTGCATCTTATATAGATTTCCAAACCTAACTCCCTTCAACAACAACATTGTTCCTCGAACCATCCTGCAGGTTTCCTTTTAAAATATTTTTTTTACCCCTCCATCGTCCATTTTGCTTACAAAAGTAAAATTTCTAGCCAAACCTAGTATATGCAGAACACTAGGAAATGTTCTAATACTTCCATCTATGAGCCTCAAATTGAATTTTCCTCGTCCAATGATTATGGTTGTTGAATCATCACCTACAAAAACATTACCTCCATCATACCTTTCATATTGACAGAACCACTCCCTGTGGGGAGTCATATGAAAGGATGCACCTGAGTCAACCAACCATGCCTCATGATATACATGTGTGCTTGAAGAAGCCAAGTACACATCCCCTCCTTCTTCCTTGGAGGTATTTTCTTTTGTAGAAGGAGATTCTTCAGATGCCTTCTTTTTCTCAACTTTGGATCTACACTGCTTCTTGTAGTGCCCTTCTTTTACACATCTCCAACATACCTTTACAAAATTTTCGGGAGATTTAGATCTACCTTTAGATTTAGATATATTTCTTTATTGGGAGCATCCTCCTTCAAATAAATCTTATGTTCTATGTCCTTCCATATTCTTCAGTCTCATCTCCTCTAAAAACAAGAATGAGACGACTTCATCAAAATTCAAGGCAGTTGTATTACTACCTATGGACAAAACTAGACTATCCCACGAGTTTGGTAAAGAACGGAGTAAACTGATACACTTATCTTCATCTCAAATTTTAATATCAATAGATACTAACCGACTTACCATAGTATTGAAAGTGTTCAAATGATATGCCACTGAGTCTCCATCTCTCATTCTTGGATTATACAGCTTATTTCCAAGGAATAGTTTATTTACTAGGGACTTAGACTGATACAAATTCCCCAACTTATCAAATAAATAATTGTCTTTAGCTTCCTCTGACACATTTAGTAATACTGAATCTGAGAGACACAATCAGATTGTTCTCTTTGCCTTTCACTCCAACGTTTTCTAGTCATCTATTGAAGTTCTTGTAGGTGCGGTACCTGGATCTACCGCGATCAACTGAGCTCTGTCCACCAATAGATCTTCCATCTTGAGCTTCCACAAATAAAAAAAATTCCCATTAAACTTATTGATCTTCATTTTCTAATTGCTCGCCATTTATTTTCACCTAAAAAAGCAATACCACAGATCTCCCACTGTAACAAGGCTTATCACAGTCCCGATCCAAACCCTTGACCACAAAGGCATCCCCTTGAATCCAACAAAGCTGTGATACCAAATGTAGATTTTAACCTTTTACAATATTTACTGCAAACATATTTTCTATAAAAGAACAAAAAAGATACAATGGCACATGGAAACATTACACAGATATTTTTCCCTGGGAAACCCAAACCGAGAAAACCAACATATACATACCAACATATATGGAATTATAGATAATGGGAGAATATAGCAGCCAACGACATCCAAAACCCTAACCCAATGACCTGGATTAGTCAACAACCCTAATTCCTTAACCGGAAATACAAAACCATCAGAAAAAACCATGTGTCGAAAAAACCGACCAACAATGGACACAAAAATCGAGGCAACATGAAAAATGATGCAAAAATGAGACACATTACTCGTGCAAAGAATATACCACATACCCAACAATAAGTCCCATTAAATAGTTAGTTAATAGCCACTCATTGTAATAAAGGGTTTTTTTTAGTAATAAGACACAAATTAGTTGGTCGGACCTCAACATAAAGGGCCCATAGGTAGTTACGATTCTCTATGGATAGCAATATATTAACTACAAGGTTATTTATTATTTTTTCAATAATTGTTATTGTATTTGGAGAATTTCTCTCGGAGGATTCCCCCTTGAAGAAGCAAGTGAAGATATCTCCCTTTTATTATCTCTCTTTTCTGTTTCGTTCTTGTGTCTTTCACTAAATATCACATGATTTTTCTAAAGTTTTGGATTAACCGCACTACTATTGGTATCATATCTCTTCCTTGGATATAAAGTGGGTTAATTTGTGGGCACAAAGTGAGAGAATCATTTGGCATAAAGTAGGAGAATTTGTTTCTTTTCGCATTTGTTTTATGCAAAAAAGAGGACAATGATATTTAGATACATTTTTGAAACTTTATGAGAGGAATTTTAAGAAAAAATATAGATATATAAATTCCTCTTGAAAAATACCCAATTTCAAAAAAATCAAATCATCCATAATGGGTTCTAGAAAGTGGACATATCATCGATTCAAAATATGTAATTTTTAGGTTTGTGTTCCCATGATGGTCGTGAATTTCACAAATTAGATATCTTTTGACATAATGCACATATTTCAATTAAACTACTGCCATTAGATCTAAAAAAAATAATAAATTTCATAATTTGGGTCATATTATCCAATCAAATAAGTATAACCAATTTTGTGATCATTTTACATTTTTCACCTCAAACCCTACCTCACATAAGTTATTTTTTTGTAATTTTAGGATATTTTTCTCATGTTAACAAGATCATGATTTTTATGTTTTTTAGACCCATGTTGTGACATATTTAAGTAACAAAAATATATGTTCTTTAATGGGTAGAACTATGATAATGGGAGAATATGGGTAGGTACTAGACATGGTTTCACCGTTACTTGTTGAAAACCCTTGTAACCCATGTTGGTACCCATTTGAGTAGTAATGCATCAAATAGTACAATATGTATATTGAATATCACTTCTAAATACTCTATGGTATATACTGAGTCCCTTACTTATACCTTAAAGTAACCTTACATAAGCTAATCGACCATTGTTTTGCTATGGTACACTGATAACAACACTTGGGGAGACCACTCTCTAGTGCCTCGATAGTTGGTCAGTATGGCTAAGGGAATTGTTGAGCCTCCTTAGTTATTTCAGTAAGATATTGGGATGAGTACTATTGTTGGATCTTCTGCATATATAAGAGAAATATAACACTGACACTCCCTTTTCATTAGGACTTGGTCACCTTTTTATTTGATCTCACATATGGTGGATATATATAAAATACCTCATACCAAATCCCTAGAAAGTATGGCCACACTCTCTACTAATAACTGATTGGATCAATTGTAGTATCAAGTTATGAATCTTAAAGAACAACTTGGGGGAATTTAGTATTCTATAACTAGTTTGGATAATAATTTTGATTAGAAGTTGGAAGAAAAGTTGGACAAGTTGAAAAAATATTTGATGGAGTGGTTGGAACCTATGCAATCTCATGGCATGCTAAAAGTAGAAAAATGGACAACATAGCACATTGGGCCACACCGGGAACAAAATTATCACTTGGGACTATTTAAACAAGTCCATAATCTTCTTCGAGTCCACAATAGAATAGATGAATGGATAATAACATGTGGCACCATTATCCTAAGGTGGAACTAAATACATTTGATTGTTTTAACCTATCCAGATGATTCACCCAGATGGAACATCACTTTTCCCTCTAGGGCATTACTAATGACATGATGACACTTGGGGTGGGGTTCTTATATCTATATCCAATATGATGGAAATGATGGGAATGACATAAAAAATAATGTGTAGTATATATCACTTGGAGTGAATTTGTTAAAAATATCTATGTATGTTTCGAGAAACATATTCACTAGTTAGGGTGACTTAGCAAGTTACGCTAAACAATCTCTCACACAAATTTTATGGTATCCTTTGAGCAACTAGTTATCTATACAAAGAACTTAAAAGATTCTTTCTATAAATATCGTTTCATTAATTTCCTCAAGAAATAGATTTGAGAACAAGTTATAATGTGTCCTTCTTTTACATGGTTGGAAGTGACACACGGGTCATTGCAATTAGAGATGTTGATTAGTGCAGAATCAAAAAAACAAACCATCGTTCACTATGCTCGTCCTCGCTAGGCTACCTCCCCAAGAATAAATCCTACTGGTCCCTTGGAATTATAAAGGTTATCTCTAGGAAAAATGGAAAATCTTCATATATGAGGACTTTGTTGTAATTGTGATAAAAAATATTCTCTAGGTCATTGGTGTAGAGAACATAAATTGTTTCAAATTGATATGACCACTCATGCGCTCGTTTAATACATAAGTATCAAAGAGAAACTATAGTTACAATTTAAAGACATGAACACTTAATATTAGGTTGATATAGAACTTTTATTCTCTCATGAAGAACCACTTATATCCCTTCATGCATTATGAGGAATTGCAACTTCACAAACCTTGAAATTCACATATTACATCAAGCACTAAAAAGTCATAGTCCTAGTTGACAATATCAATACTCATAATCTCATTTACAAATGAGTATCAGAAGAAACCCATTGTTATGTACACCTCGTTACCAACTTTCAAATCATTATCACCAATGGAGGTATGATGAAATGTGGGGTAATATGTGAAAAAATTAGACTCCACAAGGGAAACTATCAACCAAAAACCCATATATTTTATATTTATATGGGTGGGTGTGATATATTATTGGGGAAAGAATGGCTACATATCTTCATACCAATCACCGAGGATTTCAAATAACTTGATATGATTTTCACTAAAGAGGCTCGTGTACACACATTTCGAGGGATTCAGACAAACTCTCTTAAAATAGTCAGGTCTCACCATATGGAGAAGTTATTAAATAAGGGTCACTCTATAATTATTTTCCAATTTAATGTTATACATGTTTTGGATAAACCAACAAAAGAAATCATCCTAGACTTGCATCTAGTCCTTAACAAACATCATCAAGTCTTTGAGACACCAAAGGGTGTACCCCCTTCTCACAGAGAGAATGACCATGGATTCCAGTAAGTCAACCACCAAATGTGCATCTTTATTTTCACCCTTTTGCACAAAATAATGAATTAGAAAATATAATTCGTGAGCTATTAGAGGTGGGGTTCATTCATACTAGTACGATCCCTTACTCATCACTAGTAGTCATGGAATTAAATAAGTAAGGCACTTGGATAATGTCTCCTAGTTTTCAGGCTCTTAATAATTTGACAACCAAGGATTTATTTCCCATCCTTGTTGTTGATGATCTCTTTGATGAATTTCATGGAGCAAATTTTTTCACTAAGCTTGAACTACATTTAGGATACTACCAAATTAGGATCGAAGAGGAATCCATCTCAAAGATGATGTTTAGAACACACGAAGGTCACTATGAGTTTCTATTGATTCCTTTCGGCCTTTTTAATTTTCCATCCATGTTCCAAAGTCTCATTAACAATATTTTCAAACCCTTCCTACACAATGTGTGTTAATATTCTTCAATGATATCTTGATTTATATTAAAACATGTGAATCACACATAGAACATGTTGATAAGTCCTTGTAGCTCTTGAGAGACAACCAATTATTTGTGAAGTTCTCCAAATGTGATTGTGTGGCTCATGAGGTTGAATATTTTGGTGACATCGTAAGTCATGGGGTGTACGATTTGATCCCAAGAAAGTCATAGCTATGAAATATTATACCCATCCCAAAACAATAAATATATTTAGGGGATTCTTAGGACTTACAATATACTATAGGAAATTTGTGAAAAATTATGGAAACATTGTAGCTCCCCTAACTTCACTACTTAAAAAAATGCCTTTTTTTGGAGTGAGGTAGAAGCACATGCCTTTGTTTCTTTAAAGAATTCCATGTGTATTACTCCATTATTAGTAGTACCTAACCTTAATAATAATTTTATATCGGAATATGATGCTTTAGGGACATGTATTGGTGAAGGATTAATGAAAGAAGGATTCCCCTTGGCATTTACCAACAAACAATTGTGTGACAACAATTCAAGAAAACCCACATATGAAAAGGAAATGATGTATATCCTTCATGCATTCGATAATTGGGACCCATACCTCATAGGGAGGAATTTTCATATAAATATTGACCATCATAGTATGAATTACTTTCCTGGACAATGATTTTATTCACTAAATAAACTTAAATGGGTTACCGAGATGTTGGGGTATGATTATGAGATCATATATACGAAGGTTAAAGAGGACGTTGTGGTTGGATATTTATATAGATAATTCAAGTTGGATGGGTTTATCTTTATCATTACCAAGCATATAATGGATCAAGGAGTCCCACAAGGAACATATATCAAATGATACTTTAAGGAAACTCATCCAAAAGGTTTGGGCATATCTCAACCCACCTAAAATTTATACATGGAAATAACATACATTGTAGTACAAAATGTGCATTGTTATGGAAAAGGATTAATCCCTAAAAACAACGATTTTTAATGGAGATACATTCATCATTAATATATGGTCACTCTAGATTTCATAAAACATATGAAATAAATACACGTTCATTACTTTGGGACAACATGAAAATAGATATCCAAGAGTTCGTAGCATCCTGTGACACTTGCCAAAGAAACAAGGGAGATACAGTTAAGATTCTAGGTACATTTGAACCATTACCAATCCAAACACATATCTAGATAGACATTTCAATGGATTTTATCATGGGACTCCCAAAAGGAATAAAACAATTAGTCATCATGGTGGTTGTTGACTGTCTTTCAAAAGGTACTCACTTTTGTTTCTTAGCTCATACTTTCGCTCCTTCCTTAGTGGCTTGGGCCTTTATGGATCATAAATTTTAGCTACAAGGTATTCCCACTTCCATTGTCTCAAATTTGGACCCCACATTTACCAAATTTTTTGGCAAGAACTATTTAAAATTCAAGGTACAAAACTAAATATGAAAACTATATATCAGCGTCAAATTGATAGTCAAACATAAGTGGTCAACAAGTATATAGACACATATTTGACATTTTTTTCTTCCAAACTTTCACACCAATGGGCACAATGGATTCCCCTAGTTGAATGGTGGTACAACATAACCTATCATGGAGGTACTGAAATGACACCATATGAATTTGTTTATGACCAAAAACCCCTATTAGTGACATCCTATGTACCATTCATCTTCACGGTTGATGTAGTAGATAGAGTGTTTCACACCAGAAAATCCATTATCCATATCCTCAAGGAAAACATTTTTATTCCATAGATTCAAATGAAAAATCAAGTTGATCAACAGAGATATGAATGTTCACTCAATGAATGAGATCAAGTGTTTATTTTACTGCAAATTTATAAATAGACATCACTTAATGATAAATTTCCCTATAAGATATGTCTGAAGTTCTATGGTCCCTATTAGATCATATAATGCATTGGCCATTTTCCTACAAGCTGACTCTCCCAACCCACTCCAAGATTCATCTAGTCTTTCATGTTTCATGTTTGAAAACAATTGTGGGGTCATACTGTAAAGTGCATACCCACGTGCTAGAAATTGATGTAGAGGATTCCATTTGGCTCCAATTAGAAGAAGTATACAAAGTCTCACATGGATATTGTTGAATACATAAAACAATATCCCTAGGATTAGAATAGTAATCCTAGATAGAAAAAGGGATAGACTTCTTATGGTTTTCCTTGATTTATATTCAAACACATATATTCATGATTATCCTAAGGAGTGGTGAAGTTTGCATACCTTTCTTGAGGTTGTCCTTCATATCTTGTGGTTGTTGCAGTCCTAAAACTATATCTCCAAGCTTCACAACTTACTTTATGCATACAAAAGAGAAGAACAAACTTTCTACTTCTCTACTTGGGATTATAATCCTATATTTAATTTGATTCTAATCAGATATAGAATAGAATGATTCATATCTAAAAAACAATCATAAATAAAAAACATTTATAGGGGGGAAACAAAATAATATATTGATAACATAAGATAAATTACATCAAACATACCTTAGGTGTTGATTAATTCTCCCTTGACCTCCTTATTCCTTGCCCCTCCTTTATCTCCTTGGTTAGGCTACGCTTCACTAAATTATGGTTGTGGTAGATGGAAAAACTACCTCTACAATTGGACAACATAACATTACTATAAATTATTCCTCTCTTTCTGAACACTTTCCTTTGTTATATATCTCTTTTGAGGAGGTTTCAAAGATAATTTGTATTTTCTAGAAACCACTAGAAACTCAAATAATGTGATTTCCTAGGCCCTTAACAGGAAGACAAAACTCATCCCTCTCATATCATATTGTAACTCCCTAATTCTAATTTTTTTACAGATCATTGCTTGTTGAACAAAAGTGTATAACAAGGGTCTTGTATTTTTTTCTAATATGTGTCTCGTGAGGACCTCCAAAAGGGCTCAAATATCCAGAAAAAAGTGCATTTTGGCTTACATGTTCTTATGGATTCCTCTATGGATTATAGGGTGGAAATTAAGGCTATAACACTAGATCAAGTTATTGTGGATAAAATGTTCATATAATCCATGTTCAAATACACTTTTAGGATCTTATCAAACTCAAATTCTCTTCTTGATTTTGTTTTTATTCTCCCAAACCAATTTCCCTATGTTGTTCCTGAATGGATTTAGGAATCAAGATGAAACTCTCCATTAAAATATAGCTAGGACTAAAATAAATGAACTATAAATTAAGTTGGACCCATGACATTATTTATGGCTAGCGAACACCTCTCCCATGACTCCATTTCCCCCCAAAAACATTATTCAATATATATAGAACTATGGTTTCACTCAATAAGAGACAATGCAATTTTTACACCAAGGGGTCAATTTTTGAAAACCCTGAGCTGGGTCATTAGGGATATAATTCACACATCATCTTTTCCCAAGCTCACTTATAGGATCTTAAGAAAAAAAATTCTACTACCCGACTTGTTTTGTATGCCCTTAGACCAAATTTTACATGTGTCCCTAAATGGCCTAAGTAAGAAAGTTTCCACTCATTGTAAAATAATAAAAAAGACTCAGATCGGTTAGTTATTATTTGTTGCATTTATGACATTGGATTGGAGATAATGGCATGGATCTCCCATGATTCGATCGCTTGGAAAATGTTTGTCTTTATGATCTTCAAAACTAATGTTTTTCTCAGTAAGAGACGATGCAGTTTTTGCACTAATTGGTTTATTTTGGGGAACTATGGATTGGAATATTATGGATATCATGCTCACATTGGCCTTGCAAAATAAAACTTTCAATATCTTACAAAAATCAATTCTATCGCAAATTTTGGTTTTATTCTCATATACTAACTTGTGCATGTGTCCTTGAATGGCTTCAAGAAGCAAATGCAACTCATCATAAAAAAATAACTGAGATTTGTATCAATGAACCATTAATTATTTTGGAATCGTAAAAATGTATTATAGATAGGTGAACCACTCTCCTATGTTTACATAATCCAAAAAAAATTATTCAATGATCTCCAAAACTAGGGTTTTGCTCAGTAAGGGACAACTTATTTTTTTCACTAAGGGGTTGATTTTTGAAAAATACAGAATAGGTGAGTATGGATAGAGTGATGCCATTATCCCTATACAAACACACTTGTAGGAGGCTATAGAACTGAATTCCACTGCCTATTTCATCTTTTATTCCCTGGACTAAATTCTTCATGTGTCCCTCGATGGATTGAAGAAGAGAGTTTTGATTGGCCCTAAAATAGTATTGGAGACTTGGATCGATGAAACATTGATTGTGATGAAGTCATGACATCATATTAAAACTATGAGAAACCCTATTATATTATTCCATTACCCATAAAAAAATTATTCAATGATCTTCAAAATAATGGGAAGTATTTTAAAACTCTAGATCAAGTGATTGTGGATAGCATTCTCACATAATGATTTCCCAAACAAACTCTTAGAATCTTATGACACTCAATTCTACTACTCAATTTTTTTTATTCCCTAAGAATTATACCACCAATTTCCACCACATATGGATCAGTTTCATCTTCGTCATTGACTTTCCCACTTGTAGACTTTAATACCCATTTTTGGCTCTCTAGATTCATAAAAAAACTCAATTTTTGACATATACGTGTACTACTAGCTATGCAAGGCATGTACATTCACATGTTTCTCCTTTGCAGGGAACAAACACCTTATTTTGGCTCAAAAATATAAATTTGCATATTTTTGGGCAGGGTTTACGAGTTTTGTTGGTTCCTAAACCCCTATTTGTAATGTACCCTAGTCCAACTGAGGAACATTACATGCATAAACACACATTAAAACTAAATATTTTCTACTAATTAATTTCATGTAGATTACCACCTACAGATCACACAAAAAATTAGCCATTTGATTGGTACAATAATTCTAAGTGCATCTACAACATAATGAAAACCATGAATGCAATTGTTTGAATAACATGAAAAAACCCAACATTCATATAAACAATTTTCACAACAGAATTAAAAAATAGAAACAAAAAAACTCTTATCTATTAATGATTAACCAATTGGATGCATACAAAGGATGAACCTCCTAGCCAGAGACATTTCTATTCATTTTATCTCGAAAGTAGGCCACCCCTTAGCCGAGGCTATGATTGCACAAGGATATATGGCCCTCTTCATTGTCCACCCTCCACACACAACAACCCAAAAACCTAGGTTCTACTACCAAAATAGTTCCAATCCTCTATCTCTCTTCCTCGACAACCTCCACAACCCATGGAATGTACCCCCTTCACTAATCACAATCCCTCAGGCTTTACCATTCATTTATTTGGGCTTTCAATGAGCTTAGTTGGTCAAAACTATATTAGTTGCGGATTCCTATAATTATTTGTTTCTTCAAGAGTGCTCACAATCTCCTTCACAAGGATCATGAGCTATTTTCTCAATAGGAAAAATGCACTACAAGATTACAACTCATGTTACATGCACACATGCCTCTTTCTTATCATAAAAAATAGACAAACCATGGCTTCCTTCAAGCACAACATGGTTGTTGATCTTTACAACACTCACCTCCTCTCTTATTACCCAAAATATGCATATGAAAAATTGCCTCCTTCTCCATACGAATTTTCCTTTTTGCTTGCTTTCTTCAATTACACTCTTCCCCAAGATGATTGTACTCATTCCCATGCTCTCCAAAAACTAAAGGATGAGACTTTTTACACCCACCCTCTTACATGAGTTAATTATTCTCTTTGGTAACACTCAACAAAAAATTATAAGGCTACACACAATGATAATAAAATTTAAGAATGTGGGTTGGATTAATACCCATGAATAATATCCCCCTCTAGACACCTCTCTCTCATGGAATCATAACCCCCATCATTTCTTCCCTCTTGTGTCACAACCAAGTATTATGATATTTATTAATTATTTCAATGTTCATAATAAACAATTCATCCCTCGATCACATTAAATCAATATGGGCCCTCGATCACATTAAATCAATATGGGCTCTTTTCCCCAAACATGTTGGCTCAACATCCTAATTGACATTTATATAGTTACATCATAATTTGCGAGGATTAAAGTTGGGGATGTTACACTATTTTCCATTTAAAACCATTTGTAAACACTCCAACCACTTTGTAAACACTATTTCCCATTTAAAACCATTTCTCATAATGCTATCATTTTCTTTCCCCATCTACAATCCCCTTTTCCCTTGTTGTGGATTTATTCCTTTAGACCTAGAAACTGATGTTTCCATCCTCTGTTGGACATATTGTCATTGATATGTTGGCATTGATGTCAACAGTCGATGTCATTATGATGTGATCATTTGTTGTTATAATGAATTGTCATTGATGTCAACAATATATCAGTCAACAGAGAATGTCAAACAATATGCAGAGATCGAAAGCATAAGCTTAGGAGGAGCAACAAACAATATGTAGAGATTGATGCTCAGCAAGGAAAACACAGTACATAAGAAATTTGTGATTATTGTTGATCATGATAGGATCAACAATGTTCCTATGATCAAATATCAGGAGAATTAGTGAATTCGTGATTATTGTTGATCACAATTGAATTAAAAATGTTCCTATGATCAAGCTCAGGAGAATTAGTGACTGACTATCAGTACATAAAAGAATGCACAATCAATTATTCTAGCTGGGAAGGAAAAGTGTAATGTTAGAGTGAAAAGCCTCAGTAACCGTTTGATCAGAGTTGAATTTGTTGAATTATATATATTTATATATAATGGATTGAATGAAAATTCATTCTATCAGGTTGGTGTCTGTCTACAAGATGGGTCTTGTATGATAATTGTATTCCTCACATCTCAGTTGGATCTGAGATCAACAAGATGGGACTTGTTATGAGCGTTGGATTCCTCATTTCTCAGTTGGATATGAGAACTACAAGATAGGTCTTGTAACATAGAGTTGGGTCTCTGATAATTGTATGAAGATGATATTCAAAGATTGATCTTATGTATTCATTCAATTCATTTAATAAATAAAGTATTTATTATTTTATATATATTGATTGAGAAAATGAAATGAATATTTGTGGTTCAGTTAATTTGTGAACAGTGGAAAATTGTACAAAGTTTTGTGGCACTGATTCACCCCCCTCTCAGTGTCAAGTACCCATTTCAACAATTGGTATCAGAGTGGGTTCCTTCAGCACAATTTTAACATTGAAGGTAGATCCATAAAAAATGGGTGGACAGATTGCTATGTCCACAAATGAAGCTCCCTTATTTGATGGAACATATTATTTATCATCGAGGGAAAATATGAAAAGATATCTAAAGTCAATAGGATCTGGAGTTTGGGATTCTGTAGTAAGTAATCCTTGGCACTTAAATACTTCAAAGAGAAAATACAAAATTTCAAAGGAAGACAAGAGAAATAATTCAGTAGCCTTAAAATAAATACAGGATGGATTATCAGATCAAGTCAAAGAAAAGATGAAGCACTACAAATCTTCCAAAGAATTATGGATTCAACTAAAAAATAGTTACCAGAATGAAACACAAGAAGAAGATAAATTCAATGAAAGCAAGGAACAAGAATCTAATGAACATTATTCTTATCAGAATAAAGAACAAAACTCAGAAGAAGAGAGTTCTTATCAAGGTAATGAAGAAGATAAAGAAAAAAAAAAATTCAATCAGATTGAAGAACATAGTTCAGAGAAAAAGATTTATAATCTTAATGAAATGCAGGATTCGATCTCATTCAACAGTTAAGAAGACGACCTCATCAAGGAATTGAGGAATACCTCATATTTCATTAAAGAAAAATTACATTATCTTAAAACTGATGTTCCAACTGTTATAGAAGAGATTCGTTTGGAACCAGGAAATTATATGCATATTAAAGTTCCCGTGGAGGCTCTTGACAATCTTGAGTCCAAAACCATGTGCACTCTATAAGACTTGGAGAAACTCCAACAGAAAGAAATGATGCTACTTCAACAGCTAGATCAATCTAACCATGAAGATCATGAACAAACGTTTCGGCTAGAAAACAAAGAAGAAGGGATCAAAAGTTTGAAAACCAAAGTTATTATTCTAACATAAGATATGGAAGAATTAAAGATACATGACAGTAAAAGAAACGAAGTACTAAAAGAATTATAAGAATTAGTTAACAGTCTAAACACTCAACTGGAGGAAATTAAAGAAAGTGAAAAAGACTTAAAAATTCAGTTAACAAGGAAAGACAATTCTTACCACATGTTGGAATTGGAAATCATCAATTTGAAAAATATAAATGAAAGTACTAATGCAGATCTAATGACTCAAAATGAAAAAGGTAAGAAAAGAGAAGAAGCTCAGAAGATCCAAATAACTAAAAAGGAAAAATCATGTCAAAATCTTGAATTAGAAGCTATCAACCTCAAAAGGATTCAACTAGAATACGAGGAAGAAATCAAAATATTGAAAACCAAAGTTTTTGATCTAAAAAAAGATATGGAATAATTGAAGACATATGACAAAACTATTAAGTGAAAATAAGTCTTGGATGAGACAAAATAAATTGTCATAAATCTAAAGACTCAACTTGAACATGCTAAGGAAGTGGACGAAGCCCTGAAGATTCAGTTGACTAAAATGGAAGAATTATGTCACATGTTGAAGTTAGAAATAATCAATCTCTTAAAAATGAATGAAAAGACAAACAAGATTGTCAATTTCTAAAATAGATCATCTATCCTAGATAAGATTTGGAAGAGCCATAGATTGGTTGATGACAAAATTGGCCTTGGATACAATAAGAAATAAGACAACTATAGAAGTAAAAAGGAAGAAGAAAATCAAATGACAGATCCTTCAAACCAAAATAAAATCAAGAATGGAAACACCTTCAATAGCTATTGCTTTTCTTGTCATAGATTTGGACATAAAGCAATGGAATGCAAGAAACTAGAGAAAGGATATACAAGAAAATCCAAAAACTCAATTATATGTTGGAGATGTAATTTTGTTGGGTATACACCAAATTTTGTCATACAATGAGATGTTACAACTGTGATAAGTTCAGGCACAAATCCCAAAACTGCAAGAATACAAAAATTCAATATTTGAATAAGTCATTCAAGACAATGACAAATCCTAAAAAAAGTTGGAAGAATAAAGGAGATGATAAATCTCCAAAAACAAAATTAGAAAGAGAAGATCCAAAAAAAAAAATCTCACAGAAAGATATGGAGAAGAAAATATGAAGAAGAAAGCAAGAAAGATGTTATTACACCTAAAAATGAAGAAACTAATAATAAGAACATGATGGGTAAAAGTCCTAATAAATAATGTGAAATTCAGTATGAGATAAATCAATATCAAGAAAAGGAAATACCTATAGAAGAATATGGTACAATATCAAATTCTAATGATGTCATAAATTGTTAGCAAAAGAAAGAAAATACAAAAAAAAAGGTTTAAATTTGCTCTTTACTAAATCATATGATTATGCCAAAGAGTTTCTAAATTAACATATGGAAAATCTTGACTAAATATAGATTAGTGGTCAAAATAAAAATCATTGGTAGGGTTAGTTGTAGAGCACAAGAAGAAGAAAATAAATAAATAAAGGTACCAGAGAAATTCAAGAAGTATCATTCAACAAAGATCAATTGATAACAAAATTGGCATTTAAATCAATTGGCATAATTCCTAAATTGATATTCCTGTCAAATATCAAAGAAGAATAAGAAGAAGATCAAATATATCAGTAAGATTCATAGTCTTGTTCTATTTTACAAAGGGAAGTCTGTAAAAACTCAAGAGGAGTATTTTGGTTATTAAATAAGAATTTAATTAGATTAAGTGTTGAAAAGAGTTGATCACTGCAAAAATTTGTATCAAGAAGACTACTTATTCAAACTAAAAAATCCCAATAAACTAAGATAAGAAATTAGTAAATTAACATGGGAAGAGACATTGTTAGGAAGAACTAACCTTTCAGAAACAAAGGGGGAGAGTAGTCAAAAGCAGAGAGAGAGCATATTGACAGGGGAAGTCATTTAATTATTGCAGGCAGAACATGATTCCAGGGGGAGTTACCTAAGTTCATATTCTAGCCAACAACATCCAGACAAAAAAATGTTGATTATAAGGGGATCAACCCTTTGCCATTGATGTCAAAGCGGGAGAGTAACTTCATAGCCAAAAGCATCATCACAGGGGGAGTTTGTGTTTGAAGTTAGTATGTTTCCCTCAATGACAAAGAGGGAGATTGTTGGACATATTCTCATTGATATGTTGTCATTGATGTCAATAGTCGATGTCATTATGACGTGATGATTTTTTGTTATGATGAAGTGTCATTGATGTCAATAGTATATCAGTCAACAAAGAATTTCAAACAGTATGCATAGATCGAAAGTGTAAGCTCAGGAGGAGGAGAGAACAATAAGTAGAGATTAATGTTCAGCATGGAAAATGTAGTATTGAAGAAATTCGTGATTATTGTTGATCACGATAGGATAAACAATGTTCCTATCATCAAATCTCAGGAGAATTAGCGAATTCATGTGTAACACCCTGTCTCCCCCAGTCTGTAAATATAACTATATGGGACGAGGAACTATGGAAAACTTAAAAGTGTGAATGTTTGATTTGATGAACCTTGTGTAGAAGGTTGATGAATGTAAATTCCTATTATTTTAATAGAAAATTGTTACATGTTGAATGACTGATGAAAGAGGGGATGTGCTAAGAGAGAGACCACGAAATGTTTTGAAAGGTGGTGGAGGGGACCAGGAATGGTTGAGTTAAGGCTTTTGGACCTGACCATGGATGGGGATATTTGAGCCACACGTAATCTTGCTGAGGGAGGTAACAAAGGAAGCATGGTGGACAGAGGGAGACCTATAGAGAAACTGCAGAGATGAGAGAGGAAACTCTCGGGTCCAAGGAAGGACTGAAAGAAGAAATGATGAGTTATGATCACAAAAAATAGAGATCGAACCTGGAGAAGGAGAGTAACCTATGTCCTTATCTATTTCTGTATTGGGAGTAGGAGAGTAACCTTCGTCCCTACCTTTCGTTGAACTGGGAGTAAGAAATTGAATCTCGAAGTATCATGGCTTAAGCTCGGGGGTGGCTAGTGATAAATCCATTAGGAGTGACTGAGCCTATGGTTGGGTGGAAAAAAGCACCCCTTTCAATAGTTGCATCACACTATATGGTTCTGATAAGTGTTTTTCTTTCGTTATGCTTTGAATTATAAGTAATGGATGTATGCGAGTATTTATATGTCTAGAAAGGGTTCTTTCTCTATGTTAAATGATTAAGTTATGAATATGCATTCATTCCCTTGAGAACCTATATGTATGCTTTATTTTCCCATAGGTTCATGTTTAGTCACTCAAAGGAACTCTCCCAGGGAGCTACATCATCGTCCCAGAGTCGGAGAAACCCTCTTGACATAGTTACCATCGTGGTAAACCCACAATTTACCTTGCCTTGACTTAGAGCCTAAAGCCCTGCAAGTTGGGAAGGTGTTCCCTTCATACCAGTATTCTAGGAACCCTGGAGCTTGAAGCTTCAAGATGTCTAATTGTTGTGAGCCTTCGATCGATGTCAATAAGTGACCAAGCGTCGAATAACCAGGGTAGAGGAATGATAGGACGGCGAGAAGAATTTCCTTTTAGGAAATCCTTCAAACTGAGTTATCGAAATCCCCAAATGCAAGGAGTGCGTGGGAAATTGAAATCCTTTAAGGATCAAGCTCATAAGGGATAACGCTTATCATAAGTGTTAACGAGATCCAAGAGTAGGACTTGTAGGAGAAGCAAAGGCTTAAAACTTTTGAAGACTGATAGGAGCGACAATGGTTATTGTATCACGGTGAAAAGGATCGACAATTGTCGGATCTAAGGAAGTTGCACGAGTCTTAACGTTCGTACGCACAAGAGAGAGAATCTTTCAAGGTTTGAGACTCAAAGTTTGTGAAGCTTAAAGAACCGGAAACTCGAAGTAGAATCTAAGTTGTTCAATCACAGGAACAAATCTGATCCATTATATTGTTCGGGGTAAAATTCAAGCGTCGGATCACTAGAGTGGATCTGAACCATCAAATACCATGAGTCTGGGAGGAGGCAAGTTTGACAGTTGAGATTCCCAAAGTGCGGAGAGACGAAGAGCTGTGAGTTGTCAATTCGTATGAGGACACTTATCAATAGATCAAGAGCTCTGAGAATATTGTAGTGGGGTTTGAGTTTGAGAACTGATATTTTTGAAACCCGAAGGCCCGAAGACCTGAAGTGAAACTAGACTGACAGGTCTAAGGGAGACATGCCATGAATCTGTGAACTCCAGGTAAAGTCCTGAAGTGATTCATGGTCATTGGATTCGAAGGAAACATGGCGCAAATCCGTGAACTCTGGGTAAAGTCTCGAAGTGATTCATAGCCGTCCGATTGAGAGGAAACGTGGGACAAATATGTGAGCTTTGGGTAAATACCTAAAGTAATCCTCAATCGTCATATCAGGAGGACACGCGTTAGATGATTGTAGCCTTCAGATAAAATTCATTGGGTAAAAGGTTTGATATTTGAGATCTCATAATGTTGAAACCCGAAGGAGATATTGAGCGTCGATCGAGAAGAGGGTTGGAGGATCGTTGATTTGGGTTAAATGGTCAAAAACACAAACTGGAAGCAAGACCATTGATTGAGAAGGATAGGTGTTTGTAGATCGTCAGCTCAAGAACTTTGAAGTATGAAAGAAGAAATGCTTGAGATTTCAAAACCTTGAAGTCTAGAATTGCGAGGAGATCACAATCGTTGATCTAGGAGGGACATATTTGGTCCATAGATTTGAGAGGTGCGGATATGAACCATCGATTCAGAAA
Source organism: Picea sitchensis (assembly GCA_010110895.2). Taxonomy (NCBI): domain Eukaryota; kingdom Viridiplantae; phylum Streptophyta; class Pinopsida; order Pinales; family Pinaceae; genus Picea; species Picea sitchensis. Next base: position 185,068 of record SNQJ01S0011533.1, read on the forward strand.
ATATCATCAAGATCGCGAGATCGACGATCCCGTATCATTGCGAGGATGGGAGTTGTGAAAAGTTTAAAATATCGAGGGCATGCCGCAATTCAAACCATGGTTTCATCTAGAGGACACATGGAGAGTTGAGGAGGATTGCGGGCCCAAAAGTAGTTTGACCCCAAACCACTTGTGGTCACTCCCACAATTGCATGGTCATCGCCAAGGTCACATCCGAGGAGAGGCCAAGAGAAAAGGGGTTAACGCCAACTCTGAGACTTCGTTGAAGCGTGAAGGAGAAGGTCACGGGTATCATAAGACCTGCAACGGAGGTTGAAAGGGAATTTGTATGATTTAGAGGTGAGACTATCATGGTCTAAAAGTCTCGTTTGATTTAGACTTAGAGAATCTTGACCGAAGGCTCGGGATGAGTCATGGACTCTCCAAATTAGAACCCGTAGAAAGAAAGAGGATTTTTTCTTGTATGGAGGATGAAATTTTTTTATTTATTTATTTTTCTTTGCCCCATCGTGGGTGTGTTACAAATTGGTATCAGATCATGGTTACAACACTTTTCTTGCTTGGGCTCACGGACGAGTCACTTAAAAACTCTATTTGGAGTACTTTTAAAAGAATGACACTCTACCTTACCTCTTTCTTAAAATGTCTTATTAAAATTTTTATTAAAGAAAAGAATGAAACTTTCTACTGAGTCTATGCATTTAATAAATTGAACTGTTTATTGTTCACGAACTAATAGACTATTATCTAACAATAAATTTGTTTTTCAACACTCGAGCAATCAGTAAATCATGGGAAAAAAAAATCCAATACTAAAGGATGGTGACATGTCATGAAGTGGGGGATGGCTCCCACAACAAAGACGAATAATATGACGAAAAGAGAGAGGTGGGAACCCCTCCAGATCTGGCTGAAACTGTAAAGAGCCTTAGGTCCAAGTTACAAACTTTCAAGGCTAACAACGAGAGATTGATAAAGGAGCAAGAGAAACAAACATAAATTAACGCAGTCTTTCTATAGAGCTTATCCGACATACAAAGGCAACTACAGCATGAATCCGCAACCAGTCATGTGGATTGACGACACAAGAAGAGAAGTCAGAGTCCAACCAAGATCCAAAAACATGACTCCATAAGTGACTCCACTAGGAGAAGTATTGTGAAGAAGGTCCAACCTAGAGGCAGGGAACACTCATTGAGAGAGTCCTCTAGAAAGGAAGATGACAACTCTGAAGGATATTCTAGTAGCAGGGCTAGCTCGTATTCTCGAAGGAAAGGAAATAAGAGGAAGCGTTCCAAAACCCATGGTCTTGAAGAGTTCAATAAATCCAAACCACCCTCTTTCAATGGAAATATTAAGAAGGGACAAGAGGAAAAAGTTGGGTTGCTTGGTGTAAAGAAGTATTTCAGAGTCCATGACTACTCTGAAAACTTGAAGGCTGAAATAGCCATCTTCAACCTGAATGGAAAGGCTTCCATATGGTGGGAAGACCTCAGGAATGTAAAAGGATCCCATGAGAAGGACTTGTCATGGAAACAGTTTGAGAAATACTTCAGGAGGCAATATTTGTCAGAAGAATACATGGATGGGAAAAATAAGGAATTCTATGAGCTCAGGCTGGGGCAGCTCACCATAGATGAATTTTTCAATAAATTCCTTAAACTATTGAGGTATGTACCCTACATAAAATATGAAAAAGAAAAAATGCAGTGGTTCATTAGTGGGTTAGCTCAGACCTACCGGGATAGGATTGAGTTCGACGAGCCAAAGACCTTAGAAGAAGCTATCCGGAAGGTGAGGTACTATTATGAACAACTTGGGAGTAAGACAAGACCCCACGAAGACTGGAAGAAGAGGAGTAGTTTGGGATTCCAGAAGAAGGGGTTTAAATCCTCAAGATTTAAGAACTATGAAAAAGATTCTAGTAGGAGCCTTCCTACTTGAAGTATATATAAACAAAATTTCCCCTCTCAAAGTGGAAATAAACCTTTTAAGACAGTCCCAACAAAGACCGATAACGTAAATAAGGAACCCTTAAAATGTTGGGGTTGTGGAGAGGATCATAAATTGAGGGACTGCCCACACCGACAAAAGAACAGTAAGTGAGTCTACAATATCCAAGAATCTACCACCATCAATGATGTGGCTAGGAGCATGCGACGAATCTATGCAGCCTTGGACAATAATCAAGCTGACCACCAAGCTTTAGTAGTGGAGCTAGAAGGTATGATCGCCAACCAACTAGCTTCTATTTTAATTGAACCAGGTTCTAATTTGAGTTATGTGGCCCCTCAGACTGTTGATAAGTGTAAACTGCAACGAATTATACATGTTAATCCACTGGGACCGAAAGAAAAGTGGAAAAGGTCATACTAGCCTGTCAACTCATCATGGGTGGATTGCCCACCCAAGTGACCCTTAACATACTTCCCCTGGGATCCTATGACGTGTTGATTGGTATGTATTGGTTGGCTTCTTACAAAAATAAATTGGATTGTTATCATAAAAGTTTAGAATGTGTAAATGAAGAAGGGAGAAAGATAACCCTCCAAGGGATTCAAAAGCCTATCTCAGTGAGGAAAATATCATCTCTTCAAATGAAAAAATATTGCAGAAAGGGGTGCTCCTTATATGTCATACAAGTGTTAGACTCTATTGAGGATGACAAATTAAACCTAGATGACCACCCCATATTAAGAGAATACAAGGATGTGGTCCCAGAAGAAGTACCAGGTCTACCTCTAAGAAGGGATATTGACTTCTCGATAGAACTTACACCGGGAGCGGTACCAACATCTAGAACGCCATATAGGATGAGCACACCAGAGATGCTTTAGCTCAAGCTATAGCTAAAGGAGATGATGGAAAAAGGATACATCCCCATGGGGAGCACCTGTCTTGTTTGTGAAAAAGAAATATGGCACACTCTGACTATGCATAGATTACAAACAACTGAATAAGACAACCAGGAATAACAAGTACCCCTTACCAAGAATCAATGACTTGTTCAACCAATTGGGAGGTGATTCCATATTCTCTAAGATCAACCTAAATTATGGATACCACCAAGTCCATATTAAGGATGAAGACATCCACAAAACAACCTTCAGAATGACTTATGGTCACTATGAATTCGTGGTGGTGTTATTTGGGTTAACCAATGCCCCCGCCACTTTTATGTTCATGATGAATAATGTACTCAACAAATTCTTGGACAAATTTGTATTGGTCTTCATTTATGATATCCTAATATACTCGAAGAATGGGGAGGAGCACGAAGAACATCTTAGACTCATACTTCAAGTACTAAGAGAGCATCATCTCTACGCTAAGTTTAGAAAGTGTGACTTCTTTCAAAAGAAAGTCCATTACTTAGGCCATGTCATTTGTAAGGAAGGGGTGGTAGTGGACCCCCATAAGATAATATCTATTATGGAATGGTCTACCCATAAGGATGTATCAAATATCAGATCCTTCATGGGTCTGGCAAGATACTATAGAAGTTTCATAAAAGGATTTTCCAATATTGGTTGTCTAATCACTGCCCTTCAGAAAAAGGGGATCAAATTCATTTGGACATCAAAATGTGAAGAAAGATTTCAGGAACTGAAATACCTCCTGACCCATGCACCCATGCTAAAGATTGCAAACTCGGATAATGATTTCCCTGTTTGTACAGATGCCTGTAAGGAAGGACTCAAAGGAGTCCTTATGCAAGAGGGATGTGTAATTTCCTACGCATCCCGTAAATTAAATGAGAATAAGATCAATTATGTGACCCATGACCTGAAGTTGGCTGCCATAGTACATGCTTTAAAAATGTGGAGGCACTCCCTCCTGGGAAGGAGATTTGTGCTTATGACAGACCATTGTGGATTGAGGCACTTGTTTAATCAACCAAATCTCAATGCCTAGAAATCTAGGTGGATGGCTCTTCTTAGTGAGTTTTATTTCGAAATAAAACACATCAAAGGAAAATAAAATAGGGTGGTTGTTTCCCTTAGCAAAAGTATAAAAACAATTCATCTGGCAACGGTAAGCACCTGTGAAACGAATGTCAGGGAAAGAGTCAGAAATACACAAGAGACAGATTCATTCTTCAAGACAGTGACCTCATACCTAAGACAAGAGCCTACAAGGATGAAGTATGAAGGATACCACATGCTCGAGGGAGGGTTGTTGACTTACGAAAATAGATTGTATATTCCCAACTGTTATTACTTGAAGAGGTTCATAATGGATGAACTACATAGGAAACCATATACTGGTCACCCAGGATATCAAAAGATGATCATGGCCACTAGGAAACAATTATATTGGCATGGGTTGAAGAAAGACATAGCTAACTATCTAGACAAGTGCCTAGAATGTCAGCAAGTTAAGGTATAGCACTGACATCCAGCTGGATTATTATAGCCGCTACCGATCCCAGAGTGGAAATGGGAAACCATCTCCATGGATTTCATCACTGGATTACCAAAGTCGACCAAGAAAAATGATGTCATCATGGTCGTGGTGGACAAACTGAGTAAGTCTTCTCATTTCATTCTAGTCAAATCAACTTGCAAGGCCATAGATATTGCTAACATCTTCATGAAGGAGATATTTAGACTACATGGCATGCCCAAGGAAATTGTATCTGACTGAGATACCAAGTTTACTTCAAAATTTTGGAAATCCCTAATGGTGGACAGATAGAAAGAGTGAACCAAATAGTAGAATACATGCTAAGGATGCATGTAATGCATCAACCTAAGAAGTGGAAATACTACCTACCATTGGTAGAGTTTGCCTACAACAACGGTTATCAAGAATCATTGAAGATGAGCCCTTTTGAAGTCCTCTATGGTAGACAGTGCAAGATTCCAATCAGTTGGAGCAATCCGGTGGACATAATTACAATTGGACCCGACATGTTAAAAGAAAGGGAACACCAAGTGGTTCAGATAAGGCAAAATATGAACACTTCTCAGGATAGATAGAAAAGTTACACCAACAGAAAGAGAAATCCCAGAGAGTTCAAGACTGGAGACCATGTTTATCTCAGAGTTAGACCCAAGAAGAGTTCCCTAAGAATGGGAGCCTATGCCAAGTTGGTACCTCGGTATTGTGGACCCTTTGAAGTCTTATATAGAGTGGGGCATGTAGCCTATAGGCTATCATTTCCTCCCACAGTAAAGGCACATATTGTTTTTCATGTTTCATTACTGAAGAAATATGTACATGATTCTAATCATATAATTGATTGGTCTCTGATCCAGGTGAATCCGGAGGGCGAATTCCTTCCAGAACCCCAATGCATATTAGAAAGGAAGGAAACCTCACTCAGGAACTGAACCATTGCATAGGTCAAGGTGCAATGGAAACACTTTGTCCCAGATGAGGCTACGTGGGAAATGGAATATGCCATGAGACATCCATATCTGATTTTTTTTACTTCTGTACATACATATGATGTTGATAGATAGAACATCAAGGAAGATGATTTCTTTAAGGGGGAGGGAATTGTAACACCCTATTTCCCCCAATCTATAAATATAAATATATGGGCCAAGGAACTATGGAAAACTTAAAAGTGTGAATTTTTGATTTGATGGACCTTTTGTAGAAGGTCGATGAATGTAAATTCTGATTATTTTAATTGAAAATGGTTACATGTTGCATGACTATTGAAAGAGGGGATGTGCTAAGAGAGAGACCACAAAATTTTGTGAAATGTGGTGGAGGGGACCAGGAATGGTTGCATTAACCTCCACCGAACCATTACCATGATGGAACTAATTTTCTCAGATCATAATAAACCTCTGACCAGTAATGAATTCTCATCAGACTGGTAGGTGGGAAGGCCCCCTAAAGAGTTAATGAAGGATGGGGAAGACTGCCCATCAATAGGGCTTATGGAACTAACCACAGATGAGGAGATTTGAGCCACACACAATCTTGCTTAGGGAGGAAAGAAAGGAAGTGTGGTGGACAGAGGGAGACCTACGAAGAAAATGCAGAGCCAAGAGAGGAAACTCTCAGGTCTAAGGAAGGACTAAAAGAGGAAACAGTAAATTCTCATCACATAAAATAGAGATTGAACCAGGATAAGGAGAGTAACCTCCATCCTTATCTATTTTTGTATTGGGAGAAGGAGAGTAACCTTCATCCCTACCTTCCGTTGAGCTGGAAGTAAGAGATTTAATCTCGAAGTATCGTGGCTTAAGCTCAAGGGTGGCTAGTGATAAATCCATTGGGAGTGATTGAGCCTATGGTTGGGTGGAAATGAGCACCCCTTTCAGTAGTTGCATCACACTATATGGTTCTGATAAGTGATTTTCTTCCCTTATGCTTTGAATTGTAAGTAATGGATGTATGCGAGTATTTATACGTCTATAAAGGGTTCTTTCTCTGTGTTAAATGATCAAGTTATGAGTATGCATTCATTCCCTTGAGAACCTATATGTCTTCGTGATTTTCCCATAAGTCCATGTTTAGTCACTCAAAGGCACTCTCTCAGGGAGCTACATCATTGTCCTAGAGTTAGATAAAGCCTCTTGGCATAGTTACCGTCGTGGTAAACCCACAAGTTACCTTGCCTTGACTTAGACCTTAAATCCCTACAATTTGGGAAGGTGTTCCCTTCAGACCAGTAGTCTAGGAACCCTGGAGATTGAAGCTCTGATATTTCTAATTGCTGTGAGTCATCGAAAATCATCAAGAAGTGACCAAGTATCAAAGAACCAGATCAGAGGAACGTCGGGAGGGAGAGAAGAATTTCCTTTTAGGAAATACTTCAAAATGAGTTATCGAAATCCCCGAACGTAAGGAGTGCGTGGGAAATCGAAATCCTTTAAGGATCAAGCTCATAAGGGATATCACTTATCATAAGTGTTGACGAGATGCAAGTGTAAGACTCGTAGAAGGAGAAAATGTTTAAAACCTTTGAAGACTGATAGGAGCGATAGTGGTCGTTGAATCACAGTGAAAAGAATCGACAATCGTCGTATCCAAGGAAGGTGCATGAGTCTTAACATTTACACACACGGGAGAGAGAACATGTCAAGGTTTGAGACTCAAATTTTTTTAATCCTGAAGAACTGGAAACCTGAAGTAGAATCTCAGTCATCCGATTGCAGGAATAGATATGAGCTATCATATTGTTCGTGGTAAACTTCAAGCATCGTATCACTAGAGTGGATCTAAACCGTCAGATACTGTGAGTCTGGGAGGAGGCAAGTTTGAAACTTGAGATTCTCAAAGCATGGAGAGCCGAAGATCCATGAGACGTTGATTCGTACGGGGACACTTGTCAACAGATTGAGAGCTCTAGGAATATTATAGTGGGGTTTCAATTTGAGAACTGAGATTTGCGAACCCCAAAGGCTCGAAGAACCTAATTGAACTTGAACCAAAAGATATAAGGGATACATGGTGTGAATCTGTGAACACCAGGTAAAGCCCTAAAGTGATTCATAGCCATTGGATTCGGAGGACATGTGGCGTAAATCCGTGAAATCTGGGTAAATTCCCAAAGTGATTTGAAGTCGTTGGATTCAGAGGACACGTGGCACAAATTTGTGAGCTCTAGGTGAAGAACCGAAGTAATACTTGATCGTCAGATCAGGAGGACATGCGTCAGAGGATTGTAGCCTTCGAATAAAATTCATTGTGGAAAAGGTTTGAGATTTTAGATCTCAGAAGTCTAAAACCTAAAGGAGATCTTGAATGTCGATCAAGAAGAGGGTTGGAGGACTGTTGATTTGGGTTAAATGGTCAAACAACCAAAGTGAAAGAAATACCATTGATTGAGAAAGACAGGTGTCTGCAAATCGTCAACTCCAAAAGTTTGAAGTATGAAAGAAGCAGGGTTTGAGATTTCAAAACCCCGAAGTCCGGAATTACGAAGATATCACAGTCGTTCATCTAGGAGGGACATATCTAGTCCATATATTTGAGATGTGAAAATATGAACTATCGATTGAGACAGTATCGTCAAGATAACGATATCAACGATCCAGTAGCATTGAGGGGACAGGAGTTGCGCGAAGTTTAAAATATTGAGGGTGGGCCACAATTCAAACAGTGGTTTCATCTGGAGGACATGTGGATACTTGAGGAGGATTGTCTGCCCAAAATTAGTTTGAACCCAAGTTGCTTGTGGTCTCACCCTCAATCGTGTGATCATACCCAAGGTCACATCTAAGGAGAGGCCAAGTGAAAGGGGGCTAATTCCAACTCTGAGACTTCACTGAAGTGATAAGGAGAAGGTCACGTGTATCATAAGGCCTGCAACAGAGGATGAAAGGGTCTATTTCTGATTTAGAGGTGAGACTATCATGGTCTAAAAGTATCGTTTGATTTATACTCAGAGAATCTTGATCGGAGACTTGGGCTAAGTCCCAGAATATCCAAATTAGAACCCATAGAGAGAAAGAGGATGTGTTCCTCTTAGGAGGACAAATTTTGTTTATTTATTCATTTTTCTTTACCCCATCGTGGGTGTGTAACATCGTGATTATTGTTGATCACGATTGAATCAATAATGTTCCTATGATCAAGCTCAGGAGAATTAGCGATTGACTATCAGTGCATAAAAGAATGCACAAACAATTATTAAAGATTGAAAGGAAAAGCGTAAGCTTAGAGTGAAAATCCTCAGCAGCCGTCTGATTAGAGTTGAATTTGTTGAAGTATATATATTTATATATAATGGATTGAATGAAAATTCATTCTATCAGGTTGGTGCCTATTTACAAGTTGGGTCTTGTATGAGGATTGGATTCCTCACATCTTTGTTGGATCTGAGATCAACAAGCTGGGACTTGTTATGAGGGTTGGATTCCTCATTTCTCATTTGGATCAGAGAACTACAAGATGGGTCTTGTAACAAAGAGTTGGGTCTCTCATAATTGTATGAAGATGATATTAAAATATTTATCTTATGTATTCATTGAAGTGATTTAATAAATAAATTATTTATTGTTTTATATATATTGATTGAGAAAATGAAATGAATGTTTGTTGTTTAGTTAATTTGTGAAAAGTGGAAAATAGTACAAATTTTTGTGACACTGATTCACGCCCCCCCTCTCAATGTCAAGTACCCATTTCAACATCCTTCCTTTCTCCTCATATATTTTTAGGAAGAATTCATTCCTCTTCCTTGGACTCACTCGAGCATTGGAGTCAATGGTACTATTGATTATTAGTGGATTGGGTTGAAGGACCTGAATTCTTGTTCTAGAGAAGTGTTGTAGTAGATATAGGTGGTAACCACCCTCTTCTTCTTATTCATTAATAAAGAGACATATTTTGCATCAATTATTCATTTTTTAATGTATGATGTTTATGTTTAAGCATTCAATTTCCTAGAACAATAATTTTTTTACTTTCAATCATATTTTATGAGAGTTGGTTATCTTGTAACCACCCCTATGTAGTTGTCAACTTTATTATTCGAGGGTGTTCATAGGGATTGATGGGAAGGAACGATAGCGTGAAAGGTTTCAACCAAGTGAATGTCATCGGACTTTAGGAACCTAGTATGCTTCTCTCTTTCTAATTATTAGTTGGTTTATCAGTTAGTTAAAAGGTTATTTCATTGTAATTATGGGATTGATTTCACTCTTTAAAGGTCATTCTCTATTGTGGCTCCAACCCATAGTCATAGGAGAAATATATTTGTAATATAATTGATGACCATACTAGGGAAGGGCCTCCCTTTGGTTTAGATTTAGGGACTTTCACTTAGATTCAAGGTCTTGAATTTTGGCTTTATTTCTATCTTAGCTTTGTCAATTAGTGTTTTCATAAGATCAGCCTTCAGATTTAGGCTTTAGAATTAGGGTTTTACAAGTATTTTATTAGATTCTTAGGGTGTACATGATTTTTCTTTTCATGATAAAATAATTCATATGTTTTCTATGTAAGAGAAAATCATGTACATACACTCCCTGAAAAAGGCTTAGGTAGGTACAATTGCTTAAGATTTGTTTTGGAATTATGGGTCATATACATGCCCAGTAGAAGGCTTGTGTGCATACATACACTCCCTATGTAAGTATTATGTGCATATATAAGGTTATATATGCTCCCTACGGTGGTGACAATGGTGTATTCTTTATGGGAGGTGACTTTTCCCTTTATTTTTTAGCCTTTTAAATCCCTCTTTCAGCATTTTTAGGGGTCTTTTTTGGGCAGATTGTTCCTGAAACTTCTTGTTGGATATATAAGGTTTTTAAAGTATTTAAATTCAAAATATAACAAGTTTTTATTGGCTCTTCTTTGGACTCATTTTCTTACTCATGGAGTGCATAACTAGTTTAGCTCCTAGCAATTTCCTTTATGCTTTATGTCTTTTCTTTAATGTCATATTTTTCAGGAATGTAGATTTCAGATTTGAGACTTAAATTAGAACTTTCTCAGTTATATTTCATTAATTTGAGTGGAATTTTCTCCTTTATATTCATCATCTCCAATCCATAAGTAATTTTATCAAGTTTGGGTCTCGTACATACACATGTTTTCGAGGAAACAAAAGCATATCAGTTATGGGAAATAGTTTTCTTATTTTTTCCAATATTTTTGAGTCTTGGATTTTCTTTTGGAGGTTCTTTGGGACATTCTAATTTTCCTAAAGGTTTCTTCATGTCCTATGAGGTAGTTGGAATTCTTGTTGGGTGATTTAACTAAAGAAAATACAATTTTGTGTTTTAGGTTTCTTTGCTTACTTTTTTGGTTTGCATCAGTGAATGAAGAATCTTGCCTTTGGGTTTTCACTTTCTTGATTGGTTCTATATTCATGTACAAAGTTTGGATTTATTATATGAATTCATCATTCTTCATTTCTTGCATTCCTATTTTTAAAAAAAAAAAGGAAAATTTTCTTGTTTTGGTTTTCTTTCACTTAGTTTTTTGTTTTGAAAAAGAAAAGAAAAAGATATTTTCTTGCATTATTTCTGTCCCTTTGGACTTGCTTCAAACCAATCATTTCACTTTGTGAAACATTTAGGATTCTTATTTTCATCACTAGTTTGGTTTCATTTGAAAAATTAAAGAATTTTGTTGCATTTTTTCATTTGAAAAGAAGAAGTTGCATTGAATTTTCATCTTGAAAAGTAAACTTTACATCGCACATTGCATTGTAAAGAGAAACTTTTGCATTTCAAGGTTTACATTAGTTGTTCATGCATTTTATTACTTGAAACACATTTTCATTGTCGAATTAGTGATCCATATTGGATCATTATAGTATTTTTCATCTATCTCTATGCTTTTCGAGCGGAAAAATTAGAGGAATCAACATCCAAGCCCATTTTAGTGGCAGGTCCCAGATTGGAAAATTGGGGTTTGGAACCTTCTCTAACAAATTTTAAGAATTAAAGAATATTTTTGGGGGTTATAGCGGCCAAAAATTATGCACCCATCCTTTATAGTGTTCTAAACTCTAATACCTTTCCAGCAATGAAGATCGTGTGTCAATCAGAGTCTGTATGAAAAATGTATCCCTCCCACAATTTGAATTATTGTGTTGACCACCATGGTACAAGAAGATGCCACCTAAACACCCATTACTCACTCATATGGGGCTAGACACATGAGAAATTTCAAGAATGTTCTAGAAGTTTCAAAACCCTACCACAATTGAGGCTTGAGGAATTAAAAAACCTACACCTAGATGGATATCGGGCTATGTTAAATACCAAGCCACTAGGAGGAGAATGGGTTCCATTCTATGTTATTGTATTTTGTTCTATGCCAAAGTAGAACAAATGTGAGTGAGAAATTAGAGATAATAACAGAGGGGCTTAATCTTTTGTAGCATACTAACATGCCACATGTCTCAGGGAAATCCATAGAGAGTGCCTTCTCCTTTTTACTTGCATTATTTTGATGGCAAAGAAAAAAGAGCAGAGGAACCTCACCCTCTAGCTAAGTTTTCTCTCGTAAGGGTTTCCGAGAGAAAATATTTGTGTCATTTGTGGATGGTGTGTGATTTTGTTTTAGTGTTCTCTATTTTTATCATTTTATCTATTTTCATGCATAAGTAGAAAATCAATAACTAAATATTCTAGAAATCTAAAGGAATTTAACCTTCATAGGTAGATTTCAATTTTATTTATCATATATGTTGTGATGAATTGTTCCAATGGAATATACATGGTAGTTTACATATCAATTAGTGTAAATTTTTCTTCTCCAATGTTTTATAATTTTTGTTTTGCAAGACTCTAAAACAACATTAGTTTCATTTCATACACTTTGAGTAAAGAAAAATCGCAAAAAATGAGCACTAAATTTGAAATGTACTAGACATTTGTTTCTAGGGTTGACAAATTGGTCAAGGTTATGGACTTGGAATAGGATGGAGAGTTAACTCTCCAAGGCCATTGAACTAAAAATAGGAGTCTGATTTAGGGTGTTGAAAATATAATTTTTTTGCAGGTGTAGTTCGAAGCCTCTGCTAACATAGGATATAAACATGAGGCCGTGTGAGGAAGATTTGAGGATATTACCCATATTAAACTTGAAAAAAATAGAGGATTAATTTTATACAAGGGTTTCATTAGTTCTCACACCTCTTTGTGAGGTAGAAATTTCAAAGCTTCAAACTTAGCTACCCTGTCCATACATGCAGTCCCAAATGTCGACTGTACCCCCTCGATGTCAACTGCAAGTTGATAGCTCTAGTATAAATTCATAAGTACCATAGAGGTGACTATGTGGGGTTTACTATAGAGATTGAGAAAGATGTCCCATCATTCTTTTAGTACCCCTAAATGATGCCCCATGAAACAATGGTTACTTACACTAGGAAGGGTTATTACATGGAGGTCGGGGTAATTTATTCTCAGTCCTTCATTCGTTAGTCTCAGGACTTGATCAACTTGTGCCAGTTTTTGGAATGTCCCTTTCCACTTATGAATTTCTTTAGACTAAGGACCTTATCCATTTGGGTTGAATTTTTGAAGAATTTTTTTGTTTGTGATGTTTTTGTTAGTACTTTTTAGTGGAGTGCTACTTCGTGAAGTTGGCCTTAGGTTATATCTATATCTCCACTGTAAGATAAATTATTTAATGCAATTGACCAATTTCTCTGCATCCTAGGAAGGACCCATGGTATTTATCTTGAAAGCATGGAGCTTCCTCTTAGAAGGCATGGGTTTTTATACCACTAGTTTTCTGGAGTTAGTAAGTGAGACCTTTTCATACATGAATAACCATGCAAGGGACAAAACTATCCATAAAAACATCGTTTCTAAATTTATTAAGGATACCAACCAAGGGACCCCTTCCTAAGGGGATTCTTTTTCTTGTCCTTTCTTTGGAAATGTTCGTTACCCCTTGATAACCACTTTGAACATTCTTGAGTTGAATGTTGCACTATCGGTTTGGTTATGGAACACTTCAAATGTCTCGAATGTTCTTGATTGTTCTCATATGAGAACCATATGTCATGAGAATTGAACTAATGTGGATCATTTACCTTTTTCATTGGTGATGTCTACTCCTCCTCCTTTGCCATATTCTAGTGAACGTATAGTGACTAGTAACGATAAGTCCAAAAGGAATAGGAAGAGGAAGAGTAAGAAGAAGAAGTCACCAACCTTTGCTAGTCACATTGGAGACATGCTTCTAGTCGACAAGTCATGATGGGGGTAAGAAACCAACCTATACTAGTCATGTTGGGAGCACAAGTCTAGTCACTACAATTCATATTGGCTTTAGATAACCTCTACAAGTCATGTTTGATACCGACACCTAGCCTCTACTAATCATGGTGGAAACACAAGTCCAATCACTACAAGTCATACTGGCATTAGGTCACCAAAATTTGTGAGTCATGTTAGTGACCAGCACCTACCTTCTTATAGTCATGATGGGAGATCAAGTCTAGTCACTATGAGTCATAACGACATTCATTCACCAAAAACTATGAGTAATGTTAGAGAATGACACCTAACCTTTGAAAGTCATGATAGGGACAAGAAACCATCCTTTGTTAGTCATGTTGGGGGCATGAGTCTAGTAACTGCTAGTCATATTGGACATTTGTTAAAAACCTATGCTAGTCATGTTGAATACAAGCAATGTGCCTCTTGAAGTCATTCTTGTGGCACAAGCCTAGTCCCTACCAGTCATACTGGAGTTAATTCACCAACATTTGCAAGTGATGTTGGAGACATGTTTCCACCTACTACGAGTCATGCTAAGGGAAACCCACTAGCCACTGCAACACATGCTAGGGGAATTGATAATCTAGATATACCTATATAAATAGGATTTAATCCCAAGTTCCTTGTAATTTTTGCAAGAGAGATGACCTTACTCATATGTGCTTGACTATTCTAGTGGTACGAGTAGCATGGTCGTTGTCTTAAGGACCTTGTAGTCTCGATTCATCTTCAATATCCTAACAAGTTGTTCAGTCATTGGTTGAGGAAGTGGTCATCCTGATGCAATATTCGACCGATCCCACTCTTATTTCTATGGTTGATGTGTATTTTGACCAATTTGTTTCACAACCTATACAAATAGTGGTTGTGGAAGTAGTTCTTCCAATGCAATCTTCATCCAATCCCACTCTTCTCTGAAAGAGTGACAAGTATACCAATGCGATCAAGACGATGCAATATTTGGTCAATACTACTCTTCTCAAGGAGTGATGTGTCTATTGACTATATATTTTGTATTTCCTCTTCAGTATCTTCTAAACAAGGTGGCATTCAACTCTCTTCAAGTATTCTCCCTCCAAGTCCTAGGATACTTTCCTTTAATTGGAATGATCGTGTTCAGCCTCTCCTTCCTTATTTTACATGCTTCCAAATAATGGTAAAAGGTAATTCAAAATTAATTTACCGATGTATTGTATATGATGGATCCTATGAAAGTATTTTATCCTCCTTGTCTTGGAAAGCTTTGGGTTCTCTCAAGCTTGTGTCAGGAATTAGTGAGCTATTGGATTTTGATAGAAGACCTAGTTAATATTTGGGGATTGTTCCTTAGTGTCCTATCACATTAGGTGGGAATAATGTCGTAGAAAATATGTTATTGTTGCAAGGCCATTTAGTTTGAATTAATTTGATTCTTGGGTGTGATTATTTTTATGTTATGAATGTTGTGTTGTATACACTCTTTCTTGTGATCCATTTTCCTCACAATGAAATTATTGTCATTATTGATCATCTTGAAATTGATAATCTCCATCTTAATTCATATTTATATCAGTTTTCCCCTTTGTATGTTTCTATCATTCAAGAATATTCATCTCTGCCATAGGTGAATTGTGTGGAATCATATCCCTGACATTCAATTTCTTCTAGGAAGGAGACTTTACAATCAGGTTTTCCTTCTCAAGACAAGTTCTTGGCAATTGATCATGTGTTGTATCCATTGAGGGAACATGAGACCTTTATTTCCCTTTTTGGCCTGAGAAATATATCATGTCCTCTTGAGTCTGATATTACTATTTCTAAGTCCTCTAGCCATTGTATTTGTATGTCTTCAAGTCCTCATTTTATCTATGTTGAATTTCCTTTGAATAAGGATATCCTTTAATCTATTATTATGGATTTTTGACCTCTTACTAAATTGGAAATTTTACATGTTGGTTACCAAATAAAACCTTGGCCTGAGCCTAGAAATGATATATACCTGAAGAACTATTATGAATAAGTCGCGAGGCTATGTGGTTCTTTCTACATATTTTACTTTTAGGGTTTTCAATATTTGTATTCCATAGCACCTGTTATTGTTATGATCCAATGCCTTAAAACATCATAAGAATTCAATCAATACAATCCACATCGAGAGAGAAACCTCCATTTAGAATATATCTAATTCAATGTAGAATATGAGACGTGATGATATTATCCTAAGACTAGGTCTCCTTGGAATAAATTTAGAAGATAAAGGGTACAATTATAACGAAATTTTGTATTGAAGGGTTCTAGCAGACATAGAAATATCACACTATAAATGTAATAATTCAATATGTAGGGATTAATAAGGGGTTTATACATAACATGGGGCTTTGTATAGGGATTAATATGTCCCTCCCCTTAAGAGAAGTGTTGTGTTCAACACATGACTAACCACAAATGTTTCTATATGAAGAGCTCATCTTCCCATGTTGTCTCTTCCACTAATAGGTTCTTCCATTTGACATGGTACTAAGAAATTGTTCAATTTATCAACTTCTTAATCCTTGTTTCAAGGAATATTTTTGTTTCTGATATTATTTTCCCTTCTTGATCAATGTATGGTAAATTTTTTTGGACTGGGATGTTGTTTCCAATTACCTTGTTTAATAAAGAAACATGGAAGACACTATGTACACATGAATATGGAGGTAATTCCAATTTGTAATCCATACTTCCAATCATTTGAAAAACCTTATAAAGGACATAATATTTTTTTTCTAATTTATTTTATTTCTTTTGTTTCTTAATGGACATCTTCTTGTATGGTTATAGCATCATAAATACCCAATTCCCCACTTCAAATTCCCTTTCAATGCGTTGTTGATATGCTTGTTGTTTCATCCTATTTTGTGTCATAACCAAGTTGTTCTTAAATAGTTTGAGAACCTCTTGTTGTTACCCTATGTGGTCCTCCACTTCTTGAACCTTTCTAGTCCATTTCAAGAGTGTTTTGATGGATGGGGGATGATATCCATAAAGTGCAAAAAATGAAGACATTTTTTATGAAGTATGGATGGATGTCTTTTACCACCATTCTGCCAAGGGAAGCCACTTGACCCATTATGTTTGTTTATTAGATGCAAAACAATGAAGATACATTTATAGAAACTTATTCACAATCTCAATCTTACCATTAGAATAAGGATGCTAAGATAAGATATGATCCAATAGACTACCCAAACAAGAAAATAATTTAGTCCAAAAATCTCCAGTATAAATTGGATCTTTGTCACTTACAATAATCTTCCGGAATCCATATATATTTTGAACTTTTTCCATTAATGAAGAAATTACTGTATTGTTTTTAAAGGGATGAGAAAGAGAGAAAAAGTGGGCATTCCTTTTCGTTGCACTACTTCCATGATGACAATTTTTTCCTTAATTTTGGGAAATCCTGTAACAAAATCCATTGAAATGTCTTCCCAATGTTGACTTGGTATATATAATGGTTGTAAGAGACCCAATGTATTGATTTTCTCTCTCTTATTTTGTTTGTAAACCACACATTTCGACAAAAAAATTTGAACATCCACTTTAAGACCTTCCCAATCCTTCTTAATTTTATGGTTCACTTTCAAGAATCTTGATTGTCCTCCTATGGGAGAAGTGTTCAATTATGTATGTAAATTCTTTTAATTTGGAAATTCTTAAATAAATATAGGCTATTATGATACCATATAAAATAATTATTCCATACAAAACTATCTAATGACTTGGGGTCCACTTGTAGTTTTTTAATGATCCTACATATCTCTTGATATTGCCTCCATTGTATCCTTACTTCATCCACCTAATCAGACTATGGAATAGAAAAACAAGATAATGAATCTTCTTTTTCTTCTTCTTTCCTTTAAATGGAATCTGCTACAATGTTACATTTTGCTTTTTAGTATATAATATCAAAGTCATAACCTAGCATCTTTGTAACCTATTTTTGTTTTTCTTCTGAAGATAAATGTTACTCCAAGAAGTACTTCAAACTATCACAATCTATTTTTAATTTGAGGTGTCTTCATATTAAGTAAGGGAACCATTGTTTCACTGCATGTAGTATGACAAACATTTATTTTTCATAAATTTGTTTGAGTAATTTTTTTTCCCTTTAATTTGGCTTCTTTCAAAGGAAAGGGGTCTTCCTTCTTGCATTAAAACCACACCAATTCCATGGCCTCAGACATCACACTCCATAATAAATGTTTTTGTGAAGTCAAGAGTGGATAGGACATGAGTTGTATACGTAGCCTCCTTAATTTATTCAAAATATTTGGTTGCTACTTCAATCCAAGAAAATTCTTCCTTCTTCAATATTGTTGTTAGAGGTGCTTATATTTGGCCACAGTTCTTGATAAACTTGTAGTAATATCCTATCATTCCTAATAATAATCTAACTTTCTTCAATGTTGTGGGAATTGGTCATTCCCTCATAGATTTAATTTTGTTACCCTCCACGTTTACACCTTCATGAGATACAATATGACCCAAACTTTCCACTTTTTGAACCCAGAAGGCACACTTGGAAGGATTTGTATAAAGTTGTTATTATTCCAATAGTTGTGATACATTGTCAACATATTGTACATGCTCTTTCCAATATTTGTTGTAGAGTAGTATGTCATCAAAAAATACGAACACAAATTTTCTAAGGAAGGTCTTGAAAATATAATTCATCAAGCTTTGAAATGTTGAAGGTGAATTGGTAAGTCCAAATTCCATAGAAAAAAACTCATAATGACCTTAATCATATGTTCTAAAAGTTATTTTGGGAATGCCTTCCTACCTCATTCTAATTTGATGACATCCCAAACAAAGATCCAGTTTAGTAAAGAAAATTTCTCTGTGTAATTCATCTAATAATTCATCAATGATAGGAATAGGAAACTTATCTTTGATGGTCATTTTGTTGAGTTTTCTATAATATGGACATGTATTCCATGAACCATCCTTTTTCATGACCATCACCACTAGTGAAGAGAAACAAATTTGGCTAGGTTCAATGATGTCAGACTCTAACATTTCTTTGATCATACATTCAATCTCACTCTTATGTGCATATGGATACTTGTGAGGCCTAATGTTAGGTGGTACAATTTATGGTTGCAAATGAATAGCATGGTAGTGATCTAAAGTAGGTGGAAGACCCTTAGGAATTTCTCCAAATACCTTGGAATGATTGTTGATAAAAATTTGGAGATCCAATGGAGAAGAGGAAATAGATGTTGGAATGTGTAGTGAAAAAAAAATTGGAATTACACCATGGTGTCCCTTTTTGAGTAATTTTGTCATGCTATTAGATATTATCACCTTATATGGTTTCCCTTGGATAGTACTAAGCTAAATTTCCTTTCCCTCTGAGTAAAATATCATGAAAAGATATTGAAAATTAAGGGCCACTATGTCCAATGATTATAACCATTGGATCCCTAATACAACATCAATACCACCCATTTGGATGCCAATAATGGGACTATACAAAAAAATACTCCACTGTATTGAGATTAATACTATTGCACTTCCCATAAAACTTTATTCTACCTCAATCTGCAATCATTACTTGAAACTCTAGTGTTGGATGTACAAATAAATTGATATTTTTTTCTAATTTCTAATTGATGAAGTTATGGAGTATTGATGTCAACAAATGAATGATAATGTTTTATGGAGTAGGATATTCAATATTTGGATGTTGTTATGGTTGCAATTATTTATCTTCTTCCGCTTCGTAGTCTATGTAGAATAAGTTCTTCTTATCATATTTATGCCCATTACTATATTGATCATATCTAAATTGAAAATCACCATCCAAATTCATCTTTATATCATGAGGCCATGTCAGGAAGAGTTGAGGATATTACCCATATGAGACTTGAAAAAAAATAGAGGATTAATTTTATACAAGGGTTTCATTAGTTACCACACCTCTTTGTGAGGTAGAAATTTCAAAGCTTCAAACTTAGCTACCACGTCCATACATCCAGTCCAGAATGTTGACTGTACCTCCTCGATGTTGACTACAGGTTGATATATCTAGTAGAAATTCATAATTACCATAGAGGTGACTATGTGGGGATTCCTACAGAGCTTGAGGAAGATGTCACATCATTCTTTTAGTACCCCTACAGTGTGCCCCATGAAGCAAGGGTTACTTTCACTAGGAAGGGTTATTACATGCAGGTCAGGGTATCTACTTCTCACTCCTTTATTTGTCAGTATCAGAACTTGATCAACTTGTGCCATTTTTTGGAAGGTCCCTTTCCACTTATGAATTTATTTATACTAAGGACGTTATCCACTTGGGTTGAAGTTTTGAAGAATTTTTTTGTTTGTGATGTTTCTCTTAGTACTTTTTAGTGGAGTTCTACTTCGTGTAGTTTGCCTTAGGTTCTATCTATATATCCACTGTCAGATAGTTTATTTAATGAAATTGACCAATTTCTTTGCATGTCAAGAAGGACCCGTGGTATTTCTCTTGAAAGCATGGAGCTTCCTCTTAGAAGCATGGGTTTTGATACCACTAGTTTTCTAGAGTTAGTGTGTGAGACTTTTTCATACATGAGTAATCATGAAAGGGAAAAAACTATCCATAAGAACATCATGGCTAAATTTATTGAGGATACCAACCAAGGGAACCCTTCCTTAGGGGAGTCTTTTTCTTTTCCTTTCTTTGGAAATGTTGGTTCCCCCTTGATGACCACTTTGAAGATTCCCGGGTTAAATGTTGGACTATCGGTTTGGTTGTGGACCACTTCGAACGTCTCAAATGTTCTTGATGATTCTCAGATAAGAACAATATGTCATGATAATTGAACTAATGTGGATCATTTACCTTTTTCATCGGTGATGTTTACTCCTCCTCCTTCTCCCTCTTCTTGTGAAAGTCTAGTTACAAGTAACCATAAGTCTAAAAGGAATAGGAAGAGGAAGAGTAAGAAGAAGAAGTCACCAAACTCTAATAGTCACATTGGAGACATGCTGCCAGTTGCTACAAGTCATGTTGGGGGTAAGAAACCAACCTATACTAGTCATGTTGGGAGCACAAGTCTAGTCACTACAAGTCATATTAGCATTAGATAACCTCTATGAGTCATGTCTCATACTAACACCTAGCCTATACTAATCATGGTGGCAACACAAGTCCAATAACTACAAGTCATACTAGCATTAGGTCACCAACCTATGTGAGTCATGTTGGTGACTGTTGGGATCTAAAGATGTCCTAAAATATAACCTCTATGCATCATCCAAAGGTAGACGCTGGCACAAGCGTTTTACTTGTCACCTACTTACCTTATGTTTTCAATACCTGTCCTCCAGGGATGCAACCCCTGCAAAGGGACATCAATCGTAACAAAAGGAACAACAATCATTCTGTTCAAATGAACAACAAAAGGAACACCAATCGCAACAAAAGGAACAACAATCATTATGTTCAAATGAACAGTAAAAGGAACAACAATCATGACAAGGGAACGACAGTCGTTATATTGGGCCAAAATAATGTTGTATTAATTGAGTTGTAGTACTTGCCCAACTATCTAATTTGTCAACCTGGGGTTCATAAAATGATGAAGCACATGCAAAGTATATGAAAGATTGAAGCAGGACTAATCTAATCTAATGTTTAAGCTACAACTGAAATTGAATCATTAATCTAACACACGACTGAAATAGAATCATTAATCTAACACACAACTGGAATTAAATCATTAATCTAACACACGACTGGAATTGAAATTTTTTTTTTTTAAATAAAAAGGTGGTACCTATTATATTGACATATTCTGAGTACAATGTTGTGTATGATGCCAGCTGTCCCGCCTAAGTAGGAAACCGAGACAGCTGGGCATCCATGTCCAAAGGTATCTCTGTAGCATGGTTAACAAAATTAACAAAATGACGATTGCGACGTCCTGCCCGAAGGAAACCAGGACGTCGCCAGCTTGAAGCTGATTATTTTAGCTACTACT
>SNQJ01S0011534.1:0-16905 GCA_010110895.2 Picea sitchensis
TTTGTTTGAACTATGTTCCTTAGAACAAATTCCTTAATTGGATACATTTCTAATTTAATAGCTATACTTACTCTTGATTTCTAATTGATTATCACGGGTAGTACGCCTCTATTATCTAAAAAATATTTATCATTTTTCTTCCAACTAACTTTATGTATGAATCTATCATATGCATTTATTTTCTCATGATATATCATAGATATAATACTATTTTGAGTTATTTACACTTTTAAATATTTCATAACCAATAATCCTGAACATAGTAACAAAGAGTAATACACATTAATATTCAAATTGGCATATTCATAATAAAGAAGTAAAACCTGGAATTTGGGGAAACCACAGGTTGAATACTCTATTCATCCCAATCATACACTAGAGTCTCTTTCAACCTATGTCACCCCCGAGATGAATTTAGAATCCAAGGGGTTGTGTACATGGCCTCTTGCTGAATTATGAGTACCAACTTGTTGTGTGTAAAAGTATAATTTCTCTATGTCAAGTCAACAATCAGTGCATAACCTTTCAGAACTATCAGTTCGCATCATAGAATGACACCCCATTCCATTGTCATGACTTATTTTTGTTTTTCCTAGGACTTGTGACACCTATCTTGAGCATGTTTTTTACTGACCACCTATCAGATTTAGTTTTAAATATGTTCACAAATTCTCCTATAAATATGGAATATGTCTTTTGTAGTTGAGTTACTCCACAACTTGTCTTAGGCTTCTACCACTTGGCCAATCTCTTTGGATTCTTAACTCCCTCTTTAACAACTGCTTCAACGTGTGCCCCTTTTTCTATATGTACTTTATTTTCATAAAATGACAAAGTTTTACATTTCATATTTGGTAAATCGAACAAAGTGTCTTTTGGAAAAATAAATAAAATTCTAAAAATAAAAATAATAATAATTGTCAAAGTTTGAAGTCGTGGGGTATCACACTTGGTCTTTCCATGCCTTGCCATGTCTAGTTCTTTCCATGTCCAGTTCTAGTTTTAGGTATTTCCATCCCTTTCCATTTCTAGGTCTAGGTCATGGTCTAGGTCTAGGTCTAGATATTTCCATGCCTTTCCATGTCCAGGTGTTGCCATGTCTAGGTATAGGTCTAGGCCATTCCATGTCTAGGTATCTCCATATCTAGATATAGGTCTACCTCTTTCCATGTCTAGGTCAAGGTCATGGCTTTCCTTTCCATACCTTGCCTTGTGATGTACACAAATTTCTAGTGTGTGAGAGTGTGTGTGTGAGAGAGAGAGAGAGAGATGGGATCTAGAGAGATGTAAGGAAATGGGGTAGAGAGAGGGAGGGGGACACAAAGTGAGGAGGAGAGAGGGTTATATGTAGGAGAGAGAGAGAGAGAGAGAGAGAGAGAGAGAGAGAGAGGTATGAATAGGGATATAAAAAATAGGAAATACGAGTGCATGTGTGTTCCTAGAGTGCATGCACGTCCTGAGACTATGTGCATGATCCTAGAGTTCATTCTTGTTTTTAGGAATGTGTGTGCATTATTTCTATTTCATTTTTTTTGGGCGGGAATGGAAACTCTAGAATATGTGTATGCTAAATTGATTGCGTCGGATTTAGGTTGGGGTTGACAAACCTAGTGGTAACAAAAATAGGTCTTTCTCTCAAAAAATGGGCCTGTTTCCAAAGAAGATATTTCTCCCAAAAATAGGCCTGCGCCAAAAATCGACTTTCTTCCCAAAACAGGCATGTGCCCAAAAATATTCTTAGTAGAATGAGACTTAAGTTAAAATTTATAAATTCTATGTATAGTGAAGGAATGAATCAATAAGTTTTAAGTCTTTATTTCAATTATCTTATGGTATAAGTTAATACAAATATGTTATAAGAAATTGGAAGGAACATTCTTTGTAATATTTAGTCTCTATGGTTTCTCGTTCATAGTAAAACGATGAAAGAATATTGAGACTATTGTAAAACAATTTGATTTATATCAAATGTAAACAAGGAAACATAAGGGTAGTAGTAAAAGAAATTAATATTTACATATATGAGACAATTGTGACGACAATAAATCATTAGATTATTATGATATATATATATTATGAATGGAATTAGAGGTTTGTGACATAATGGTATCAGAGCTGTAGGTTGTAACACTTGTCCTTTTTATGATATTTATTGCCTAAAAATATAACATATAAATTGTTTTGATTTTCTTCTAACCTCTAGGAAGAAAAATAATTTGATTTTGCAGGAAAATGACAGAAGTACCTAAGTCTCGGGGAGAAGAACCTTATCAAGAGAATCCTGAACATGGGAACTTAGGTGATAGACATCTCTGGGTGGATCTGAATAATGATAGGCATTCAAAAAATATAAAGACAATAACATGTCTGAGAGAAGAACTAAATACTGTGAGAGTAGATAACAAAAGAATTCTAAAGACTCAAGACCAACTAAATGCAATTTTTCTAGAAAAATTGTGCAATCAAAAGACTGATAAAAATAAGGGGAATAATTCTAGTAACTCTAATATATCTCAACAAAAGAATAAATCAAGAAAATTGGAGTATCCTAAATCTGAGCTAGAGTGAGTGTATCAGGATACAAAAGATACTGAAACTTTTACTGAAAGAAGTTCTAGTCCTAAACAAAGAACCACAAAGAAACATAAACAACATGATCAAGTCATGGGAGAATTAAAGAAGATTAAACCACCTACAATGAAAGATTTATGTAGTAAGTTTTTGAGTTTAATGCATTATGTGCCTTACATTGCGAATGAGAAACCAAAAATTCAACCATTTTTTAGTTTCCTACCTAGTTCTTATAAGGACCTAATTGAATTTGATAACCAAAGACATTAGAAAAAACCATAAAGAATGATAAACTCTGTTTTGAGAAATATAAAAATCGAAATGAGAATTATAAGAATTGGAATGGGAAAACGGTTGAGAGGTTTGACCCTAAGAAGAGAGGTTCAAACTTAAACATTTATGAAACACCATAACAAATATCTTTTTTTAATCAATAGGAAATAGGAAAAAATTGATAAAATCTATTAATATATATATATATATATATATAAAATAATTTTTTTATTAAAAAGACAGAAGATCATAATGAATAAATCTATTAAAAGTATTACTCATAGATTTTTATAAAAAATTAAGAAAGCCATATGAATTGAAAACATAATCATTTAAAAAAATTATTATATTTTTCAACTTAAATATACATGTTAAAAAACCCTTTAACACAATTATTTGAAAAAACAAATTCTACAAAAATACATGATCAATTGAAAATCTTATTTCACAAATCAAATAAAAGAAAACTAGAACATTATACCTTATTTCACAAAATCAAATAAAAGAAAACTAAAACGTTATCCCTTATTTCACAAAATCAAATGAAAGAAAAGCAACACATTATCCGAACGACTGTACTTATGGAGTACTTCTGTTTTTACGGAAGACGGGCAGGCCGTCGTGTTGGACAGGGAGTGCCAACGCTGCAACGTCGTAAAGGGCCGGAAGGTGGCACTGGTACTCCTTTGGGTTTCATTTGTTTCCATGTATGCTTTTGCAGAGCACTTCTCGGCGCGGTGGTGAAGCACAACCTGCGCTGGTACACTTCTTTCCATGTAGAGTCCGGGCTGTTCATGTGCCGCTGCTCCTCAGTAAGGTAGGCAGATCGCCCAACAACAACATGATTTAGAAAGACATGAACATGAGCATGCACAGTATCAGACAATAAACGTTTTTCCTATCCATCAATAATCGATATATATATAAGCGAATTCATGTGCCTACTGATCACCAAAGATGAATTCCCAAGAGCATAGTTGAGGAGCTTCAATATATATAATCGCTCTGAACATCCATGCGGGCAGGGAGGCAATATATATAAGCACTGCTATAGTATGAAATAACAGTTCGTTTTGTATGACAAACCGAGATGGAAATCGCCCTATTTCTTATTATTAATTATTACAGTTAATAATAAGATTTATTGTTAATTATTACAGTTAATAATAAGAAAAGGAAAAAAAACTTGGAACAATTAGCCAAAGCAATATTTAAGTAGATGAATATTTAGTCATTTTTATCTAAAATAGTATGTAGCTGAATATTTTTTTTTAAATTATATTTAAATAGTCCAATATTTTTTTTGATAAAAAAATGGTAGGTAATATATTTGATAAAGTTAATTAAAAGTAAAACTTGATTATAAATTAATACAAAGGTTGTTGTAATTTTCAAGCTAATTTATAGAAAAAATATAGTAGAAACAATATAACTACTTTAACCATTCATTGGCTCAAGAATGAATGGTGCCAATGAATGCTTAAAGTAGTTATATCAACATGTTTGCATAGGTTTAAAGATGAAAGAATCATAGACATAGATTAATGATTAACAAGGATAATGCATAAGGAAAAAAGAAGTCAACCATAATCCCTACACATTTGTAGACTACAAACACCTGTGTATTGCAGTCCCCCATAAAATTTATCTTGTGAAAAACATTGACTTATAGTTTACCAGAGGGCCAATAGTTTTGAGGGTTTTGTTGGAAACCTCTAAGAGACCAGAACCAGGGTCAACCCAAGAAGTAACCAACAAATGGGACGTGATTTGTGGAAGAAAAACATGGAGGATGAAAGTATAGAAGGGAATGTTTAGGCCATGGAATCCAACAAAGGTAGATATTGAAATATGGTTGAGAACAAAGGAACTCAAACTTGCGCAGAAGGACAACTGAAACCCTAAGTTGACACCACACAAATATCTTGACAAATACATGTTTAGCAACTTGTATGAGGTATTTTCCTGTGACTTCTCACATTTGTTGCAGGAGTGGTTATTGAGATTAAAGGAAAAACACCCTATAAATTAGATCAGACATCTAGAGTGGAATCTTGTGGAGATCACACAGTTACAAAAAGCTAATAACAAATTCACATGCATCACAGATTTTTAGTTAGACAATATTTTTGCAGGGTTTATCATCGAATTTTTTGTAGATACTGTGGAGTCCTACACTGCAATAGAGAAGGATTTTTGAAGGTACCCAAAGGTAGGTACATCAGATCACTATATACTTCAATCAAGATTTTATTGTATGACAACGGTATGATCACCATGGAATCAAATAGCTAAACTTCCTTGTGCGCATGAGGGAAGGGGGGGAAGCACTGACAGGAGGTTGAGATATGGACATGGGGATGGATAAGGGAAAGAAGAAGGAGGCCATGGACCCAATCATGATGGAAGAGGACCAGATAAAGAATATAATGGAAAAGGTTGGAAAGATGCGCAGCGAAACACCTTACGAATATAAAATGAATAACAAGAAGAGAGCCATAGCTGAAAAAGAGGGGTCGATGAGCGATGAAGAAGAGGTATATGATATATAAGTTGTGGATCAGATTGAGAAAATCCTATGTGCAACATACACAAGAAAAACAATAGGTCCATGGTCATGAAAATAAGAAAGAACTCCAATCTAGATCACAGCTAGTGTGGAACCTACAACCCCATGTGCGACTAATACAAATGAAAGCACACCAACATTTAGACAACCAAATTTTAGTGGAAGAAGAGAAACAAGACAAGGATCTAATCAGAGAAAATCAAATGGTGGAGAAATTTAAAGACGGGTGAATTATCAATAGGTCAACACAATTCAAAATGGCAAGACATGATCCCATGACCAGATTACCAGAATTTTGGGGAGAGGCATCATAGGAACCTGAAAATAATTTATTCATCTATGAGAAGATCTGGGAAGAAAAGAAGATCACATATGAGGATACAAATCTCACACAGTTAGCTATCATACTAAGAGGCCACATGCTAGACTGGTACATGAGCTTGGATGTAAACAGTCCATAGGGAGTACCAAAGATTATCGCATACATGAAATAACTACTGGTAAATGAGTTTTAGAAGCCTATCCCCTGAGACTAGTACATGAATGAAATGATTGAAATTAGGAAGAAACTAGGTGAGTCTATTTGGGAGATTGATTAGAGTTTCAAACGTTTGAAAGATAAGTTGAAATATGTAATTACTAACATGCAACATAGACACTTATTTGTGAACTCACTGTTACCACACTTAAAATATCTTTTAAGAAAACA
Source organism: Picea sitchensis (assembly GCA_010110895.2). Taxonomy (NCBI): domain Eukaryota; kingdom Viridiplantae; phylum Streptophyta; class Pinopsida; order Pinales; family Pinaceae; genus Picea; species Picea sitchensis. Next base: position 6,123 of record SNQJ01S0011534.1, read on the forward strand.
GAAGTTCCAAACTTAGACATAGGATCTATAGACATCCTTACAATTGGAAGAGAACCAGTATCAACAAAAAGATCCCGTAATAGAGGAATTGAAGGAGGATTTGAAGAATATAACATTTGAACTTAACCAGAATAAGAGAAAAGAAAAGTTGTTTAGTGTATGCTATGGAGGACAAAAGGACACCATAAGAACAAATGTCCACGTTTTGTGCAGTACTTGGAAATAGGGGTGTCAAACCCCTTGCCAACAAGAGGACCATGGTGTGAGATTTGTAAGATCCATTGGCATGATCCATAATGTTTTTCGATGATGCATAAGTGTAATACAATACCAAAAATTTCATATTGCAACTTTTTTCAAATCATTGGGTTGTGATGATAAGGATTGTAGAATGTTGGAACTGATGAGAGAAATAACTTCAGAAACTTATAGGGTGCAAGAAGAGAGGATGAAAGGACAATTTGCACCTCATTTCATCCAGGTTCCACCACCATACAACAATACACAACTGCAATACAAAAATGCACAACTATAGTACAAATATGCGCAACCACAGTATAACCCCACACACTAGAACCTGGTACCCCAATATAATGCACCGCGAGGAGATCAAGGTGGAGGACAAGGAAGAGGAGGATTTGGATGAGGCAGAATACCATTAGTGTGACACAACTACCAATAAATAGGACATTATGCAATGGATTATCCACTTCCATCAATGACATGTATGTACTATCGTGAAATATACCATGGCACAAAAGACTGCCCAACACTCTTAGGAAAGATCTAGGAGAAAAGGAACCAAAACAACCAGAATGTCCAATGGATTTCTTCAGAATCCAGGGATGATGGGAGAAACATCCATATAGTCACTTGATGAGGATTCAAGACAAGAGTTGATGTATAAAAACATGATCCAACTCAACACCAAAGGGTCAAGAAGAATATTGAGTCGCATAAGCAATTTGAAGCGTGGAAAGAAAATGAAACATTTAAGGATGCCAAACAAGAGCTTCTCAAGAAGAATTTTCTGTCTACATCAGCTGTGCAACAAACTGAGGACCCAACAATGTATGAGATGCCATATTCAATGGGACATACCACTAAAGGAAACCCTTTAGAGAAATTAAGTACCATAAATACTTTTTTGCAATCCTATGTTAACTTATTGAATGATCCATCATCTGTTAAGGTCTTATAAAATCTACTAGAAAGATGCAACATAGAGGTAGAAGGGAAGTTAGAGAAAAAAAATAAAATCATATCCATAAAAGAAGAAGGACAAGAAGAGAATTCAAAATAAATGTATTTCCTAAGAAGACATGGAAATGTATGGGAGAACCCACATTATGCTATTCACCTGTCCAGTTGAAACTAGAAAATCAACAGAGAGTGTTACCAATTGGAAGTCTTAAAGGTGTGACAATAGATTAGGATGGTGTGCGCACTATGGAATATTTTGAAGTGATAAAGATAGTATATGGAACAACACCTTATCCAACATTACTGGGATTGGATTGGGAATTTGATAACCATGCTATAATCAACCTGAAGATAAGGAAAATTACTTTTGAATCAGACAAATGTAGAGTCATTGCACCATTGGATCCTTCAAAAGGATAAAGGTTTTTATATGCGACTTGTTTGGATATGGAATAAATAAACTAGATGTACAGAACCACTGCACGAGAAGAATACTATGCTAACCCAACTACATATGGGGTACATAGTTGGAGAAGAATTAAATCATGTGCTTCCAACTTAGACATATGTTTGGAGAATTGAAAACAACGATTACATGAAGTGTCCACAAGGAGGTGTGCAAGAATAGACTGTGAATTAAGATGGGTGGGTACAGAAATAAGGGAACCTCCCAGTTTTCATGGGATAAACGACTTAGAATAATTCTTGAAAATATATGAGGAGGAAGTGTTGGAAGATCTGAGGTTGTTATCCCTAGATATCACACTCAAGAAAACACATGCAATATGTTTGGGTGCGCACAAAGAAACAATTCAGGATTGTTATCAGTGTATATGACTATTGCGCATTACATTTGGCACAAAACATGGGAGCAATACAGTGAAAAGGTATGATGGGAAATGAACACTAGTTTAACACTTGGAGAAGTGAAGAACATAATGGAAGATGACAACACCAGATGAATGGCCTCATCACTTTATCCATACATTGGAAGATATCCCAGGGAACTGGTACATAGATTAGGAGATGCGTAGAGGCACTACAAAATTGATAGGATTACAATAGAATTTTGTAGTAGCCTTCTCATTCGAAAATGAGAACCCCAACATTGAATCATTGATGAAGATCATAAGGGGAGTGATTTTGAACCAAAGGTCAAAATCATAAAAGAATAAACAAGAGAACATACAAACAATCAAAGAGTTACTCTCATGTTGTCATGACGAAGAGGAAGCACTAGATGATGATGATCCATACAACATTCACATCATAGATATTGAAGGAGAGAGAGAGGTGGAAGGTTCATCTCTGGAGTCAGAGGCATTTGCTACACCAATCAAAGTTAAGAAAGTCAACATTGGGACGAATGAAAACCCTAAAATGGAAAGTATTGGATATTATTGGGATAAGCAAACATTAGAAATAATAACAGAGTTACTGCACGAATATAGTGACCTGTTTCCAAAAACCTTTAAAGAAATGAAATGAATAATAGGGGAAATAGGTGATATGAGGATACATAGACCATACAAAATGAATCCAGTGTATAAGTAGAAAGTGAAAGGAGAAACTGATTGAATGTTGGAAGTTGGGATTATAGAACTAGTAGAGGAATCTGAATGGATCCGCCCCATGGTAGTCCAGGAAAAGAAGTAAGGGGGGATAAGGATTTTTGTATATTTTTGGAAACTCAATGATTCTTTCTCACATGACCCTTTCCCTACCATTTTTAAGATGAGGTCTTGGAGAATGTGGAAGTCTAGGAAGCATATTCATTAACAGATGGATTCTTAGGATACCATTAGATCAAAATAGCTCCAGAGGACAGGTATAATACTAATTTTGCTAGAGAATGGGAATCCTTCTAATATACAGTCATGCACTTTGGATTGAGGAATTCACCAACTATGTTTTCAATGGTAGTCATAGTTGATTTTAAGAAATTCATACATCAGTTTCTAGAAGTATATCTGGATGACTAGACTTGTATAGTCTTTTGAAAGACCATGTAGAAGTGTTAAGACTAATGTTGGAAAGATGTAGGAAATGTCAGATATCATTAAACATCAAGAAATGAATTTTTGGTATACCTTTTGGGATATTGTTGGGACATAAAGTGTGTAAACAGGGTTTACTGGTTGACCCAGCTAAGATTGTAGTCAATGTGAATTTACCACCACCAAAGTCAGTGCATCTGTTACGAGAAACACTGGGACATATAAGATAGTATAGGAATTTTATAAAGGGGTATGCATAGATTATTGCACCAATGGAAAAATTGTTAAAGAAGGACACCATATTTAAGTGGAATGAAGAATATAAACAAGTATTGGATACTCTAAAGGAAAATATGGCATGAAAACACCAATATTAGTCTTTCCAGATTGGGAAAATACATTTCATGTGCACGCATATGCATCAGTAATCGCACTTGGAGAAATTATGGCACAATGAGGAGTAGGGGACTTAGACCATTCTCTAGCCTTTGTAAGTAGAAAGTTGTTAGAATATAAAAAAAATTACAACACCAAAGAAAGAGAAGGCCTAGCCATGGTATATGCACTTCATAAATTCAGTCATTATTTATTGGGTAAACACTTTAAAATGTCCATAGATCATTCTTCCCAAAAATATCTAGTCAACAAGATAGTGTTGGGGGGGAGGATTTGTAGATGGATGTTATCATTCCAAGAATTCAATTTTGAAGTAATAGTCAAACCAGGGAAGATGAATGTAGGAACTGATCACCTATCATAGGTAACCAATGGAGAAGAGCCTACTAACTTGGAAGACAACTTCCATGATGCACAATTGTTTTTAATACATGTAGTTGATGAATAATTTGCCAATATTATTGAATACTTAAGTACAAGAGTTACACCACATGAATTTAGTATTTCACAGAAGAAAAACTTGGTATTCAGAGTTGCATACTATCAACTCAGTTCGGGTCATTTATACAAGATGGGTGGAGATAGTATTTTGAGAAGGTGTGTATTGGAACATGAATGACCCAAGGTTTTAGCAGAAGCTCATGAAGGTTCAGATATAGGAAAATATGAAAGAAAAAATACCATGTAGAAGGTATTGCATGCAATATTATGGTGGCCAATAGTTCATAAATATGCCAAGGAATATTTTCAAAACTATGATGTTTGTCATAGGGTGGGAAAAGCCAAGAGAAGGGATGAGATGCCCCTAAGACCACAAGTAACTCTTCAGGTATTTGAAAAATGGAAAATAGATTTTTTTGGACCTATTAATCCACCATAGAAAAGGTCAAGAGCTAGATATATCATTACTACAACCAAATAATTAACAACATGGGAAGAATAAACACCAGTCAAAGATTGTGATGCAAATATATCAACACACTTCTTATTTGAGCACATGATCACTAGATTTGGATGTCCCAAGATTTTGATGAGTGACCAAGGAACTCATTTTATTAATAATACCATCAGGGCTATGACTCAGGAGTTTGAAGTCTATCACTAGAAAATTACACCATATCATCCATAGGAAAATGGGATAGTAGAAGATTTCAATAAGATTTTGGAAAATGCATGGACTAAGATCTGCAATGTTAATAGGGATGATTCAGACTTGAAAATACTAGCAGTACTATTGGAATACATGACCACATGAAAGAAGATGATAGGATAGACACTATTCAGAATGGTGTATGGACATGAAGCAGTGGTTCCATTAGAATTTCTTGTACCCAATCCGCGAGTAGCAACAATTACCAACATGACAGAAAGATGCGTAGTACAAGAGAGGTTTAGTAAATTAATGGAAATGGAATAGGACATGATTCTTCCAGGATTTCACCTGGAAGTACATAAAGAAAGGGACAAATCCTGGCACAAAAAACACATTAAAAAGAAAAGCTTCAAGGAGAGAGACCTAGTTCTTCTCTATGACAACAATTTTTTGCAACACCCTAGTATGTTCATAATACATTGACTAGGGACATATGAAGTAAATACTGTTATATATGGAGGATCTATGCAACTAAAGTACTTGGGAGAAACAAAACTAAAAGGAATGTTCAACGGTAGTCGACTGAAACTGTATAGGGCCAATCAACCTACTAACTCTTAAAAAGTCATAGCACATAAATAAACTCATGTATATAGTGTACTATTGTAGATATTAGGAAAGAAAAATGATAAAAATAAATAAAAATTGGAAAAATAAGAAAAAGGAATACAAAAATAGAAAAAGAAGAAGAATACAAGAAGAGGTAGAAGTTGACTGAACAATGAGAAAGTGGGAAAAAATGTATGCAACAATTACTATGACAAGAAATCAAGGTAAAAATCAACTTCAATATTATGATATTTGAAAGTCAGATAGACGCAAATGTTGTAGACAAGTGGTAGAATCTACTAGAAGAGTATTTTTTTTGTCCATAACTTTTCGAATAGAGAAAATATTACTTTTGCGCTTCTCAAATCCATTCCCCATGTCAAAGATTGGTGAGAAAATTTCTGTGAGAAAAAGGAAACAAAGGAACCCTCATTATTTACAGTCATAACCACCTGAGAATCCTTCAAGGATGCTATTAAGGAACAATACTACCCTGTTGTAAGTTATGATGACTTGTATTCCAAATGGACCACACTGCAGAAAGAAAGAGACCAAGCAGTGCTAGCGTTCAAATATATCTTCCATACCTTGTGCCCCAAGTTGGGTATCAAAAATTTAGAGTGACATATGGTTCTCAAGTATCATGCTGCTCTACATAGATACATCCCGAACGAAATGAAATTTCTAGACATCTCAGCCTTGGGGGAGACCTATCGATATTCCATCAAAATCGAGCAGAAGCTCAAATAAAAGACGCAACAATTTGGGTCCGGGAACCCCTCATAGGAAAAGCCAAGAAAGGGTGACCCCAACCCACAAAACAAATGACAGAGAAAATATGGACAATATTAGGACAACTAGTCCAAGCCGTAAGCAAAGGATACTGGAAAGTGGTGTGACTTCCATAAGAGCCCTTGGCATAACACTGTTGATTTTCACTCAAAGGATTCACTGGTGGCTGAAGTGAAAGCCTCTGAATTAGATGCAGGTTCTGACATTTAGTTAGAACCAGAAAGGGGAAGACAAATCATTGATGTGGAACCTTGTGCCATCGTTTCTACCACCAAGCCCTATCCCGATGAAACACATGAGAAATAAGAAGGTGAGCACCTCTTTGATTAACATATGTGGGTAAAAGGCACCTCGATGCACTTCATCGTTGATAGCGGTAGCTAGAAGAACCTCATATTAGCAAAGGTCGTCAAGAACTTGGCCCTAATGACAACGCCGTACCCACATCCCTACACCATTGGATGGCTCTACCAAGGGAGTGATCTCCACATCAGTCAACAGTGTCGATTGTCATATGACATCAAGCCCTTCAAAGATGAGGTATTGTGTGATGTTGCTCCTCTCAAATTTTGTAATGTTCTTTTGGGCCAACCTTATTTATGGAAACTTCATGTTGTATATGAGTCTAGGCCTTGTAGTGTTATTATTACTTTGAATAGGAAATTTTACAGGATACCAGAGGTAGTCCCTCCTAGTGTTATTTCCTTGATATCTGCCAAGCAATGCAGGAAGGTCATCTCTCAGACCAGGAAATTTCTCTTCTTCGTGATTCACTCTCAGAGTGAGCGAAAGATCACAATCACATACAAGGCCTCCACGACCGATCTCTCCACACAACAAAATCAAGTGGATAATGTCATGAAAGAATACTTAGATATCTTCTCCTCTCCTACTGGGGTACATCTTCACTACGAGGTCAAGCATCCCATCGATATAACCCGAGGCACACCACTACCCAATGGGCAAGTTTACCACCACTCTCTATTAGAAAACGAGGAGATCAAGAGGTAGATCCAAGAATTTCTCTAAAAGTGGCACATCCATATCATCTCATCTCCTTGTGGGAGCCCAATCACGTTGGTGCAGAAAAAATACAAGACTTGGTGACTCTGCATTGATTATCGGGCCCTTAATAAAATCACAGTCTGAAACCGGTACCTGATACCCCGAATCAACGACCCCCTTGATCAACTCAAAGGGGCCAAATACTTCAGTAAGATTGATCTGAAGTTTGGCTACCACCAGGTCCCAATAGAACAGATAGATGTATGGAAGACCTCCTTCAAGTCAAAACAAGCTCTTTTTGAATGGATGGTCATGCCCTTTGGTTTGATAAATGATCCAACAATGTTTATGAGGATGATGGATGATATCCTATAACCTTTCACCAACACTTTTGTAGTGGTTTATCTAGTTGACATCCTCATCTAAAATAAGACTTGGGCAGAACACTTTCAACATATTCAATATGTTCTGCACACCCTGCAATAGCACAAACTATATGCAAACTTGGAAAAATGATCCTTCGGAATGGACATGGTCCATTACGTAGGCTACATCATTTATCGGTATGATGTACGTGTGGATCCAGGTCATCCATTACAGGCTAGCCCCAACCACACTCAATGAACTTCAAAGCTTCTTGGGCCTCACCAATTTCTATTACAGGTTCATGTTGGGATTATCTCATATCGCTGCTTGCATAAGCCCTAATCCAAGTAACCAGGGGTGGAGGTAAGGAAAAATTTATGTGGGGACCATCCCAACAACAAGAATTCAATGAATTTAAGAAGCGTTTGTGCTCATCCCACGTACATTCATTACTGGACCTGAAACATCCTTTTGATATTGAGACAGATGCTTCAGACTATGCTTTCAACGTTGTTCTCACTCAACATGACCACTGCGTGGAATATCATAGTGAGACACTATCAGATGTTGTATGTAAGTAACCTACTTACAAAAAATAAATGCAATCCATTGTTCAAGCCTACCTCCAGTGGATACATTACATTATTTGGAAGGAGACAGTCATCCACACTAATCACAAGCCACTACAGTTCAAGCAGACCCAAGGAAAATTTCAAAATGACCGCCATCAAAAGTGATCGACATACTTACAACAATTCCACCTCAACATCAAGTATACAATAGGAAGTATCAACCGAGTTGTTGATTACCTAAGTTGACCTCCAGTCACGACACTACTATGGTGCTAGAATATTGTGACCACAAGACCTTCGGATGCCCCCACCTCTACGAGACAGATCTTGAATTCTCCACCACCTACCAAATGTTGGGAGCCAACTCAATGTTCTCTAATTTCCATCTTCATGATGGGATTTTGTGTTGTCTGGGCCATATCTATGTTCCATCAAGCGAGCAAACGAAAATGATTCGAGAAGCTCACTACAGTTTGGTGGCAGGACACTTTGGCATCGAAAAGAGAGTGGAAATGTTGTAGAAACATTTCTATTGGCCGAAACTTTGACATGATGTCGGCAAGTATATCATGTCCTGCACCACCTACACTATTTCCAAACCAACAACTAAGAAACAAGGCCTATACATCGCTCTGTCTACTCCTTACAGGTCGTGGGATTCCATCTCATTGGACTACATGTCAGGGATCTCGTCCACCAAGAGGGGAAATGACTGTGTTTTTGTGGTTTTTGATCGCTTTTCCAAGATGATGATTCTTTCTGCCTACAAGAAGAACATCACAACAAAAGACACTGGCAAGATATTCTTTGAACGAGTATGGGTACATTTTGGGAACCTAAAAACCATTATCTTAGACTATGGCAATTGGTTCCTCAGCACATTCTAGTTGATCCTCTGGTCACTGTTAGATACCAAGCTCACCAAATCCACTACCTTCCACCCCTAGACATATGGCCAAACTGATGTCGTCAATCATATAATCATATATATCCTGCGCATGTACAATTCAAAACACCCCCGAACATGGGATGCGAGTCTTCCCCATGTTCAACATAGCTACAAGAAACAACTACATAGATCAACTGGCCATAATTCCTTTCAAGTGGGGTTGGGATTCCAACCATTGGGCCCCATGGATTTTTCACTACCCCTAGCGACCACCTTGGACAAATCATCCCCTTCTCCACCAGAAGGTGAAAAATCCACCCGCTTCATTGAGTAGATCCAACACATCTGCCAATAGGTTCAAGATATTATACATAAGTCGAATGCCAAGTACAAGCAACGCCATGATCAACATCGGGTGCCCCATAAGTTTGTTGTGGGAGAAAAAGTTTGGTTTCACTTGCATAAAGAATGCCTTATAGGGCCCCATCGAAATCTTCACCCACTTCGTTATGGGACGTACACCATCACCAAGGTTGTACAATACTTTTGACCTCAACATCCCCCCTTTCCTTGTCCTGCACCCAGTCTTCAACATGGCTCTCATTCGGCCATATTTCCCACCATTATTAGACACCTCAAAGATAACAGAGCAGTTGAAACCAACATAGATCAACCCTAACTGCATGCAATAGGAATCCAATGATCATATTGTGGACACACAAATCAAGGGCACTCGACAACAAAGGATCCATCTTTATCTAGTCGTCAAAGCTAGGAAGTTCCTACACCAAGGCAAGTGGCTCACCTAGGGCCAAATTCAACAAACATTTCTTCATATGATGGGGGAACTCAACACAATAGAGGCCAGTTCTAACTAAGGAGGGAGGATTGATCTAGGTGGATATCAATGTCCACCCACATATTGCACTAGCTTGAAAAATAGTTTTCCACCTTTGCAATTGTTCGACAATTTTTTGGGTTCCAAACTTCTGGGGCTGTTTTGAGGCCCTAAACGGCGTTTTTGGGGATTTGGGGCCCAGATGGTTGATAAGGGAACTATCTTGGGCAAATAAAAAATCGTTCTTCTCAGTTAGACCTTTCCAATGGGCTATCGTGTGCCTAAAACGTAGATCATATGAAAAAGTTACGACCTTGGGAAGTTGATGTACTAACTTACTCAAACGGGGCCCACATGACTTTTGGCGCTTCATATCCTAGGGTTAGGTTTTTGGATGTATAGGGTTTTTGACATTCCGGTTTATTGTAAAAATGCCTTCAGAGCCTCACTATAATCATCTTATTGCGAATGAGTGCAATCGTCACATATCTTCTTATGTGCTCTGCCATTGCGCTGGGCGCTTCCTAGGGGGGTCCCAGGGGGGGGCAGGTATGCTATTTTTAGCAGATTTTGCTATTTTTAGCGGATTTTGCTATTTTTAGCGGATTTTGCTATTTTTAGCTGATTTGTAAATTAATCCCATATTAAGGGATTAGGGTTTTGGTATCTACGGAATACCTAAAAACATTGTATATATTGTATGGCGAATGGTGAAGTTCGATATAATGAAAATAAGAAAGGTTTTCCCAGTTGAGGGTTTCCGGTAAAGATCTCTGTGTAATTTGTGTATGAGCCATTGATTAATTTCTGTATTTCTTAAGAATCTATTTGCATTGCTTTACTTCGCAGGTTTAAAACTTACATGTGGTATCAGAGCACATTTTTGGCTTCAGAGGGACGCCTTTGTTGCTGAGGGGTTGGCTCGGTCTTGATAGATCAAGTTTATCTTGGGTCTGTGATAAACCTGGGTTCAGTGGGAGCTTTTGCAGAGGAGATTCGAGTAAAGTAAGAGGAATGGCGAGC
>SNQJ01S0011534.1:27602-38979 GCA_010110895.2 Picea sitchensis
GTGAAAACCCTGACTTATTCTAATAATACTTGATGTGAACGAATGAATTATGGGCAATCAAATATTACTACTATAACTCATAAAATCTCATGGCATGAGAAGCATTGTTTCAAACTATCAAACACTTGAAACCTCTTAGGATGAACATGGAGCTGAAAAATGAAAAATGAAATGATGCAAATGAGCCAAGTTTGGGAGAGTTCGGAATGGTTTAAGGATCCAACAAGAAACCATAAAACTTGTGAGCATAATCAGATGACACATATGCTTCCCTATGAAAACTATCATTGAAATATCCTCGAAATGGTAAATCATACAGGTGGCGCATGCAGGAACAATGCATGTAAATGATTTGTATTACACTATCTAAATGAAGAAAAAGATGGTAAGATTATCAATAAGAAATTGTACCATAACATGAGATTATATCCCTCGTAAAACTCCATAATTAATCCCCTTTAATTAAGATTTTTCCTTTCTATGTCATGTAATAAACATCAGGATGACAATAATACCATAGTTACAATGAAAAATGTATTACAAATGTTTACCTCAATATTGATACATAATAAAAAAATGTGTGCTTGAATACATTGACTTGTATATGGTAAGATATGACTAGAGGGTTGTATTAACAATCCTTAAACAATGTTAAAAGTGTTGAATGGTGAACATATAACCATGGGGTTCTTTAATCCATTAAACAATCCTCCATGCAACCGATTATAAATGGCATTTTGTCATGTTCACTATAATAATGACTTATAAATAATGAGTATGTTAGTCCTTGCTAGTAAAACGATTATATATATGTTTATCAAGAACCTATTCTAAATAGTTGTTGGTTACTTCTTGGGATGACCTAGGTTTTGGTCTCTTACAGGTTTCTAACAAAACCTTCAAAACTATCAGCCCTCATATTAAACCAGAAGGAAACGCTACGCACATGGTGCACATCATAGTCTCACTCAAGATAGATTTAATGGGGACTACAATACTCAGGTGTTTGCAGTCTAGGAATGAGTGGGGATTGTGGTTGGATTATTTTTTCCTTATGCATTACCCTTGTTAATCATTCATCTACTTCTCTGATTCTTTCATATTTAAACCTATGCATGCATGATGATATACCTAATTTAACCATTCATTCTTGAGCGAATGATTAATAGAAAAGTAAATCATTCATTAACAATCACATAGAACAAAATGTTTACTGTGGTTATCCCCATCCCGGGGCTATGTCCACAAAGATCTGGCTTCTCTTCTCTTTTATTTATTCTGCTACAAAATATTTCGTTGCACACAATATATCCTCAATAATACAACCAAAATGATGGTAGGTACCCTCTGTTAGGATAACTATATCACACCATGATCCTCATCCTATGGACTAACCCTCAAAGACTGACTTATTCAACTCTACCACAAGAACCATAACAAAACTTTCTACAATAATCAACTGACCAATTGACTGAATTCAACCCATACCTCCTAGGTCCTTATTTATACTACTTTATAGGATTATATCAATTACAATATTTGTCAAAAGCCCTAGACATGACATGGTTTGACATGTCTACATGCATGTCACATTGTTTTTCCTATAGAATGTTCTTTTTCCTTCTTTTTTTTTGTTATGTTTTCCTACCACCTCTTGCGCGTGCTCCAAAAATAGGTCTTTCTCTCCAAAAATAGGCATTTTCCCAAAATAGAAATTTCTCCCAAAACTAGTCCTGCACCCAAAATAAACTTTCTTCCCAAAACAAGCATGTGCCCAATAGGCCCCCAACATTGACATGTGGCTCGTCCCGAGCCACTTAGGTGGTGCACACTCTCTGTACACTCGTTTCCAAGCTGTGGAACTTCTCTGCTAGTTCCTTTCCTTTTTCCTTCACATGCATAACTTTGTATGTTAGCGCCTCGACTATCTTCATTATTATCTGTTCTTGTAGCAATGTTTCACCTTTTAAATTTGTCTACATCATCCTTGTATTCTCTTCCTCCAACAACGCAATTATCTATGTTGCTTGTTCCTGGAGGGGCTCTAACTGGTCTTGTCTTTCTTTCTTATTGATATGCATTTTTTTTAACTCTGTGTGTAGAGCCTTCATCTCCTGGGTTCCCTTAAATATATCAATAATACTCATGGATTTTTGTTGTTGATTCAAATCCTGTATGGAAGCATTGATTTTCTCCTCTTGTTGATCGAACTATTAGACCTTTTCATGCTCTTCCAAAATTGTCCAAATATGTGTAGTTTTGTTGAATAGTTCTATGAATTCCCTTTCTTCCCTTGCCACATTTGTTATCTAGAGTGCAGATTGTTTTTCTCTTTTCTATTGAACCTTAGGAGGACTCATAGGATTAATATTTCTTTCATCTCCTCGATTTCCCGCCTATATCCCTTAATTGTCTACGAAATGATATTTATCTTTTCCTCTGGACTGCGATCTGTTGCTTGCACGCTATCTGGAATGCAGTCATACACTGTTGTTAGCCCCCCCTCTATCTTGTCAACGTGTTATTTTTCCTCCTCCTTATCTGACGTCAATTGGTTGTAGGAGATTTGTAACACTTCTGCAACTCCCCTACCCACATCTAAGTTAGTGGCATCCATGTGAGATTTGGATTATACTTCAGGAATTATCCTACCCTGGAGTCCATATAGTGCCTTGGTGGGTATCTGCACCATGACTACCTCAAAATGGTCAATGTCCCCCATGGGTTTATTTGCAGTATTTTGATCCATTTTGACCATTTTCTGTGTGAATATGAATGTATCCCTTCCTTGCACTACTATCTAAAATATCTCATCGCATTCTTTCTGAACCAGGGGTCCCTATGTCTTTTTGTGTTGCTTTGTTGTTTCCTGTGGTACTGCATGAATTTGTAACTATTGTAGAGTTTCATGGAATTATATGAGTTTGGGCATGATCTCTTCTCTCTATGCCTATGCAATGCAGACCACCTCTTCCCCCCTTTCCTGGACCTTTTATTCCATGAACTCAATATCATCCTCTGTCAAGGTGATGATTGGATCCTCCTTGGTGCACTTCATATTTTTGCATGTCTCCTTTACATCCACTATCTTTTTTTTTTTGTGAGGACTATTCCCCACTCATTGTTCCATGTTCCCTTTCCTTTACAACCTAATATGTGTCCCCATTTTTGGCATCCTACTAAATGTCTATCCTGGTCACCGTTGTTGTCCTCCTTGGTCTCTTTGGAATTGTGTTGCTTCCAGACACTTGAGTGGACATTATTTATATTTGTTGAAGGATCTGCTTCGGCTTTCCCCTTAGGTTTGGTTGATTTTGTTGTGGATGGCATTCTTGTTGGTTTTTCTAATGGCACTGCGCTGACCAATATTTGATGATCTAGTCAATATCTTCCCTTGTGACACAGTATTGTATCTTCAACCATTCCTTCTTTGGATCCATTATGGTTTACATCTACATGTGGTTCCTGGATGCCTTAAACCTGGCTATCCCTTTAGTTCCCTAGACCACTTCCATAGGAATGTGCCACACATTGGTTGTGTGTTGTTGTATCTCTTCTAGCAGCATTGCAAACACTATGTTATTTTCATGTTGATTTTTATTGTCCTTGGCCTGACATAGGGATTCATATATGGTCACATAGCACTTCCCTTTCCTATACAGAAAGGATGAAAATTTTGGCTGCTACCATACTACCAAAGCTATAAGGATAATGAGCCAAGAATAATGGAACTCAATTCCATTATCCTACACATCTTTGCAAATGATCAAGAATTGGTTCAAGAGGTATGGTTCCCAACTGAACATTACTCCCTTCGCACACTGTGCAGTGATTGCGATGACTCCTGTTGGAGCCTCTTCTTTTCTACATGTCCTCAGAAGCTTTCAAGCCATGATATTGTTGGAAAACCTTACCGTGTTATCATTGATATATCTAACCACAATGCCCATGTTTCCTCTGTTGGTACCAAATGTTTCCTTGACTAGCTTGATGATCTCCTTCTCACGCTCTTTATTTTCCAGGTATTCATGTGGTTGTGCACCCACTATGGGTAATCTCGTAATTTTTTCGATCAATTCCACATCGAATTTTATTGACCAATCCATCCAAAGGGTGTCTCTGTGTACCTGGGATAACAATAGTTTGACACAAAGCCCAATATTTTTACCACACTCGAAGTGCGGTATGTCCATGAGGTTCATTATCCTAGAGTTGTAAGGCCTTGCTATCCATTATGTGGGATCCATGATTCATTTGTATAGGGGTCCAATTTCCCCTGTGTTCTCTGGGTAGTTTTCCTTGGCCAAATTTGGGAATTTGGTTGTGTTTTTCACATCATGGTCTGAGTACCTTAGTTTAGGTAATTTTTTGAGCATGTCCTCCACAATGACCATTGTGTCTGGGAGGTAGGGAAGTGTAATTTTTATGGCATCCTGTGCCTTTATTTTCTTTCCGAAAACATATGGGCCTGCTTCTATTGTTTTTGTGTCATATTCTTCCCCTTCGAAGTTTGGTTGGTTGGTGATTTCCTCGACCAACACCTCCTCTTTGTCGTGACCTTGTTGTTGACCCTTAATTTCATCAAGTTTATCCAATGTTTTGGGATTAGGGTTTGTAATACCATCTCAGGTCTTGCAACTCTACCCTACTTCCCCTTGTGCCACTATCAATGTTTCCTCCTCAATCCTTGTCGGACTAAGTTACTCTGTCTCAAAAGTGTTGACATCTTCGAGCTAGATGGCTGATCCAAATTTTATGAACTGAACGAAATGAATACATATTATCAAAAGATCCTCAATAAGGAAATAAGTTTAAACTGTAAATGCAGCAAAAAACAAGCTTGTTGGAATGGTGGTAGCTTATCTCTAAGAAGATATGTGACGGTTGCACTCATTCGCAAGAAGATGATTATAGTGAGGCTCTGAAGGCATTTTTACAATAAACCGGAATGTCAAAAACCCTATACATCCAAAACCCTAACCCTAGGATATGAAGCGCCAAAATTCATGTGGGCCCCATTTGAGTAAGTTAGTACATCAACTTCCCGAGGTCGTAACGTTTTCATACGATCTACGTTTTAGGCACACGATATCCCATTGGAAAGGTCTAACCGAGAAGAAATATTTTTGATTCACCCAATATAGTTCCCTAATCAACCATCTGGGCCCCAAATCCCCAAAAACGTCGTTTAGGGCCTCAAAACGGCCCCAAAAGTTTGGAACCCGAAAAATTGTCGAACAATTGCGAAGGTGGAAAACTATTTTTCAAGCTAGTGCAATATGTGGGTGGACACTGATATCCACCTAGATCAATCCTCCCTCCTTAGAAAGAACTAGCCTCTATTGTGTTGAGTTCCCCCATCAGATGAAGAAATGTTTGTTGAATTTGTCCCTAGGTGAGCCACTTTCCTTGGTGTAGGAGCTTCCCAGCCTTGACGACTCGATAAAGATGGATCCTTTGTTGTCGAGTGCCCTTGATTTGTGTGTCCACAATATGATCATTGGATTCCTATTGCATGCAGTTAGGGTTGATCTATGTCGGTTTCAACTGCTCTGTTATCTTTGAGGTGTCTAATAATGGTGGGAAATATGGCCGAATGAGAGCCATGTTGAAGACTGGGTGCAGGACAAGGAAAGGGGGGATGTTGAGCTCAAAAGTATTGTACAACCTTGGTAATGGTGTATGCCCCATAACGAAGTGGGTGAATATTTCGATGGGGCCCTGTAAGGAATTCTTTATGCAAGTGAAACCAAACTTTTTCTCCCACCTCAAACTTATGGGGCACCCGATGTTGATCATGGCGTTGCTTGTACTTGGCATTCAACTTATGTATAATATCTTGAACTTATTGGCGGATGTGTTGGATCTACGCAATGAAGCGGGTGTATTTGTCACCTTCTGGTGGAGAAGGGGATGATTTGTCCAAGGTGGTCGCTAGGGGTAGTGAAAAATCCATGGGGCCCAATGGTTGGAATCCCAACCCCACTTGAAAGGAATTATGGCCAGTTGATCTATGTAGGTATTGTTTGTAGCTATGTTGAACATGGGGAAGAATCGCATCCCATGTTCGGGGGTGTTTTGAATTGTACATGCGTAGGATATATATGATTATATGATTGACGACTTCAGTTTGGCCATATGTCTAGGGGTGGAAGGCAGTGGATTTGGTGAGCTTGGTATCTAAAAGTGACCAGAGGATCGACTAGAATGTGCTAACGAACCGATTTTCATAGTCTAAGATAATGATTTTTAGGTTCCCAAAATGTACCCATACTCGTTCAAAGAATATCTTGGCAGTGTCTTTTGTTGTGATGTTCTTCTTGTAGGCAGCAAGAATCATCATCTTGGAAAAGCGATCAAAAACTACAAAAACACAGTCATTTCCCCTCTTGGTGGACGAGAGCCCTAACATGTAGTCCATTGATATGGAATCCCATGACCTGTAAGGAGTAGACAGAGCGATGTATAGGCCCTGTTTTTTAGTTGTTGGTTTGGAAATAGTGTAGGTGGTGCAGGACATGATATACTTGCCGACATCATGTCAAAGTTTCGGCCAGTAGAAATGTTTCTGCAAGATTTCCACTCTCTTTTCGATGCCAAAGTGTCATGCCACCAAACTGTAGTGAGCTTCCCGAATCATTTTCGTTCGCTCGCTTGATGGAAGATAGATATGGCCCAGACAACACAAAATCCCATCATGATGATGGAAATTAGAGAACATTGAGTTGGCTCCCAACATTTGGTAGGTGGTGGAGAATTCAAGATCTATCTCGTAGAGGTGGGGCCATCTAAAGGTCTTGTGGTAACAATATTATAGCACCATAGTAGTGTCGTGACTGGAGGTCAGCTTAGGTAATCAACAACTCGGTTGGTATTTCCTATTGTATACTTGATGTTGAGGTGGAACTGTTGTAAGTAAGTCGACTACTTTTGATGGCGGTCATTTTGAAATTTTCCTTGGGTTTGCTTGAACTGTAGTGGCTTGTGATCAGTGTGGATGACTGTCTCCTTCCAAATAATGTAATGTATCCACTGGAGGTAGGCTTGAACAATGGAGTACATTTATTTTCCGTAAGAAGGTTACTTACATACAACATCTGATAGTGTCTCACTATGATATTCCACGCGGTGGTCGTGTTGAGTGAGAACAATGTTGAAAGCATAGACTGAAGCATCTATCTCAATATCAAAAGGAGGTTTTAGGTACAGTAATGAATGTACGCGGGATGAGCATAAACGCTTCTTCAATTCATTGAATTCTTGTTGTTGGGATGGTCCCCACATAAGTTTTTACTTACCTCCACCCCTGGTTACTTGGATTAGGGCTTATGCAAGGAGAGATATGAGATAATCCCAACACGAACCTGTAATAGAAATTGGCGAGGCCTAAGAAGCTTTGAAGTTCAGTGAGTGTGGTTGGGGCTGGCCTCTAACGGATGACCTGGATCCACACGTACATCATACCGATAAATGATGTAGCCTATGTAATGGACCATGTCCATGCCAAAGGATCATTTTTCCAAGTTTGCATATAGTTTGTGCTATCGCAGGGTGTGCAGAACCTATTGAATATGCTGCAAGTGTTCCACCCAAGTCTTATTTTAGATGAGGATGTCATCTAGATAAACCACTACAAAAGTATTGGTGAAAGGTTATAGGATATCAGCCATCATCCTCATAAACATTGTTGGATCATTTATCAAACCAAAGGGCATGACCATCCATTCAAAAAGAGCTTGTTTTGACTTGAAGGAGGTCTTCCATACATCTGTCTGTTCTATTGGGACCTGGTGGTAGCCAAACTTCCGATCAATATTATTGAAGTATTTGGCCCCTTTGAGTTTATCAAGGAGTTCGTTGATTTGGGGTATCAGGTACCGGTTTCAGACTATGATTTTATTAAGGGCCCGATAATCAATGCAGAGTCACCAAGTCTTGTATTTCTTCTGCACCAATGTAATTGGGCTCCCACAAGGAGATGAGATGATATGGATGGGACACTTTTGGAGAAATTCTTTGATCTACCTCTTGATCTCCTCATTTTCTAACAGAGAGTGGCGGTAAACTTTCCCATTGGGTAGTGGTGTGCCTCGGGTTATATCGATGGGATGCTTGACCTCGTAGTGAAGAGGTACCCCAGTAGGAGAGGAGAAGATATCTAATTATTCTTTCATGACATTATCCACTTGATTTTATTGTGTGGAGAGATCGCTCATCGAGGCCTTGTATGTGATTGTGATCTTTCGCTCACTCTGAGAGTGAATCACGAAGAAGAGAAATTTCCTGGTCTGAGAGATGACCTTCCTGCATTGCTTGGCAAATATCAAGGAAATAACACTAGGAGGGACTGCCTCGGGTATCCTGTACAATTTCCTATTCAAAGTAATAATAACACTACGAGGCCTAGACTCATATACAACATGATGTTTCCATAAATAAGGTTGGCCCAAAAGAACATTACAAAATTTGAGAGGAGCAACATCACACAATACCTCATCTTTGAAGGGCTTGATGTCATACGACAATCGACACTGTTGGCTGATGTGGATATCACTCCCTTGGCAAAGCCATCCAATGGTGTAGGGTTGTGGGTACGGCGTTTTCATTAAGGCCAAGTGCTTGACGACCTTTGCTAATATGAGGTTCTTCTAGCTACTGCTATCAACGATGAAGTTCATCGAGGTGCCTTTTACCCACATATGTGAATCGAAGAGCTGCTCACCTTCTTCTTGCTCATGTGGTTCATCGGGATAGAGCTTGGTGGTATAAACGATGGCACAAGGTTCCACATCAATGATTTGTCTTCCCCTTTCTGGTTCTGACTAAGAGTCAGAACCTGCATCTAATTCAGAGGCTTTCACTTCGTCCACCAGCGACTCCTTTGAGTGAAAATCAACAGTGTTATGCCAAGGGCTCTTATGGAAGTCACACCGCTTTCCAGTGTCCTTTGCTTATGGCTTGGACTAGTTGTCCTGATATTGTCCATATTTTCTCTGTCATTTGTTTTGTGGGTTGGGGTCACCCTTTCTTAGCTTTTCCTATGAGGGGTTCCCGTACCCAAATTGTTGCGTCTTTTATTTGAGCTTCTGCTCGATTTTGATGGCATATTGATAGGTCTCCCCCAAGGCTGAGATGTCTAGAAATTTTATTTCGTTTGGGATGTATCTATGCAGAGAAACACGATACTTGAGAACCATATGTCACTCTAAATTTTGGATACCCAGCTTGGGGCACAAGGTATGGAAGATATTTTTGAACGCTAGCACTACTTGGTCTCTTTCTTTCCGCAGTGTGGTCCATTTGGTATACAAGTCATCATAACTTCAAACAGGGCAGTATTGTTCCTTAATAGCATCCTTGAAGGATTCTCATGTGGTCGTGACTATAAATAATGAGGGTTCCTTTGTTTCCTTTTTATCACAGAAATTTTCTCACCAATCTTTGACATGGGGAATGGATTTGAGAAGTGCAAAAGTAATATTTTCTCTATTCGAAAAGTTATGGACAGAAAAATACTCTTCTAGCAGATTCAACCACTTGTCTACAACATTTGTGTCCATCTGACTTTCAAATATCGTAATATTGAAGTTGATTTTTACCTTGATTTCTTGTCACAGTAATTGTTCCATACATTTTTTCCCACTTTCTCATTGTTCAGTCAACTTCTACCTCTTCTTGTATTCTTCTTCTTTTTCTATTTTTGTATTCCTTTTTCTTATTTTTCCACTTTTTATTTATTTTTATCATTTTTCTTTCCTAATATCTACAATAGTACACTATATACACGAGTTTATTTATGTGCTATGACTTTTTAAGAGTTAGTAGGTTGATTGGCCCTGTACAGTTTCAGCCGACTACCGTTGAACATTCCTTTTAGTTTTGTTTCTCCCAAGTACTTTAGTTGCATAGATCATCCATCTATAACAGTATTTACTTCATATGTCCCTAGTCAATGTATTATGAACATACTAGGGTGTTGCAAAAATTTGTTGTCATAGAGAAGAACTAGGTCTCTCTCCTTGAAGCTTTTCTTTTTAATGTGTTTTTCGTGCCAGTATTTGTCCCTTTCTTTATGTACTTCCAGGTGAAATCCTGGAAGAATCATGTCCCATTCCATTTCCATTAGTTTACTAAACCTCTCTTGTACTATGCCTCTTTCTGTCATGTTGGTAATTGTTGCTACTCGCGGATTGGGTACAAGAAATTCTAATGGCACCACTGCTTCATGTCCATACACCATTCTGAATAGTGTCTATCCTATCATATTCTTGCATGTGTTCATGTATTCCAATAGTACTGCTAGTATTTTCAAGTTTGAATCATCCCTATTAACATTGCAGATCTTAGTCCATGCATTTTCCAAAATCTTATTGAAATCTTCTACTATCCCATTTTCCTATGGATGATATGGTGTAATTTTCTAGTGATAGACTTGAAACTCCTGAGTCATAGCCCTGATGGTATTATTAATAAAATGAGTTCCTTGTTCACTCATCAAAATATTGGGACATTCAAATCTAGTGATCATGTGCTCAAATAAGAAGTGTGTTGATATCTTTGCATCACAATCTTTGATTGGTGTTTATTCTTCCCATGTTGTTAATTATTTGGTTGTAGTAATGATATATCTAGCTCTTGACCTTTTCTATGGTGGATTAATAGGTCCAAAAAAATATTTTTTCCATTTTTCAAATACCTGAAGAGTTACTTGTGGTCTTAGGGGCATCTCATCCCTTCTCTTGGCTTTTCCCACCCTATGACAAACATCATAGTTTTGAAAATATTCCTTGGCATATTTATGAACTATTGGCCACCATAATCTTGCATGCAATACCTTCTACGTGGTATTTTTTCTTTCATATTTTCCTATATCTATACCTTCATGAGCTTCTTCTAAAACCTTGGGTTATTCATGTTCCAATACACACATTCTCAAAATACTATCTCCACCCATCTTGTATAAACGACCTGGACTGAGTTGATAGTATGCAACTTTGAATACCAAGTTTTTCTTCTATGAAATACTAAATTCATGTGGTGTAACTCTTGTACTTAAGTATTCAATAATATTAGCGAATTATTCATCAGCTACATGTATAAAAATAATTGTGCATCAGGGAAGTTGTCTTCCAAGTTAGTAGGTTCTTCTCCATTGGTTACCTATGATAGGTGATCAGTTCCTACATTCATCTTCCCTGGTTTGACTATTACTTCAAAATCGAATTCTTGGAATAATAACATCCATCTACAAATCCTCCCCCCCAACACTATCTTGTTGACTAGATATTTTTGGGAAGAATGATCTATGGACATTTTAAAGTGTTTACCCAATAAATAATGACTGAATTTATGAAGTGCATATACCATGGCTAGGCCT
>SNQJ01S0011534.1:48004-60212 GCA_010110895.2 Picea sitchensis
TCTCCTTCTGTCGCCAATGAAAAACATGTGAATGCTAAGGGATGATTGGAAAACTAATGGGTACCCCTCACAATAATGAAATAGAGTCCATCATTATTTAAAATACCCAAGTAAATTTTTTATCAAAAAAACTCGAATCTCAGAGATTATTTTTTCTACGTTTGGTCAATAATCCTCGTAGTCCAAGTAAAAACTATTCAGACCATAGGATAACTAGAACCAAGGAACACCAGGACCTGAAATGCTCTTTACATTAATGGTATTAAAAATATATAAATACAACATGGTAAAAATAATTATGCCAAGGAAAACCATATAGAAATGTATTAACCAAAAACTTACAGAATAACGCATGAGAAAAGACTATAAATTAATATCTTAAATTTGTCTAGAAAAAATTTACAAGGATAATAACTTGAAATCCAAAGCTCCTAGTTACATAGGAATTTGGGAAGAAAATAAAGGAAATCCCATAAACATATTACCATTAGAGACGCCACCCTTGAAATCGTTTAAAACCAACCATTTGTAGGCCAACAAAGGTATAAAGATCCCGACTCATTCTAATAATCCATGTTGTGAACGAATGAATTATGGGCAGTCAAATCTTACTACTATAACTTGTAAAATCTCATGGAATGAGAACGATTAGTCAAAACTTGGGAGAGGTCATAATGGTTCAAGGATCTGACAAGAAAACCTAACACGTGTGAGCATAATAACACAACATGTATGCTTCCCTAGGACAATTGACGTTTAAATTTCCTCTTGCCAGTAAACCATAAAGGTGGAACATGCAGAAATGATGATGTAAGATCATCACCTTCAAATTCAAAATGCAAGCATGGAGGCAAAGTAATCACATCTCAACATGAAAGAGTCTCAAATCAGAAATTAACTCAGAATTAAATTGAGTTGTTAAGTTATTTTTGAAAGCACCATTTTTAAATATGTTGTGTTTGTAAAGTCGTGAAGGAATGTAAGGGGTTGCAGATATAGAGTGTTGACTCTTATTTAGCAATAAATCAAGGTTGTTTTAATAGGATAGAGTAGGTAACAACTAAGAGTTTGATAGGATAGGTTACAGACAGGACGAAGAGATCTCATGGAGCCAGTCCTTAGATACTTTGTTGTTGCATTGTAAAAGTATTAGGAGATCATGAGATAGAGATCCGAGAGATCAGTAGAATTGAGTAAAGTAGAAGAAATATATGTAATTTGTTTCATGAATGAATAGAACAGAAAAAATTGTCCCAAATCTTGGACTGTGTTCATTTTGATGTATGATTGAATGAATGTGATATTTTGTGTGTGTGATATAGTTCATTTCCATTCATGTGTGATCGTTCGAGAAGATGATAGTATGAAGTTGTGATGAAACTAGATAAGTTTCAATTGTTTATCTTTTGAAACTCCTATGAAAGGTTTTCATATCGAATGTAAGGAGTTCATCGATTGAGTCTCAAATTGACTCAGAGGAGTTCAGATAGAACCAAGGAAACTTAGACTAGGTGCAAGGAGTGCACAATGTCAAGAAGCGGCCAAGCGTCGATGAACTAGAATAGAGGAATGCCAGATGGGAGAGAAGAATTTCTTTTTAAGAAATCCTTCGATCTGAGTTATAGAAATCCCAAGAACACAAGGAGTGCATAGGAAATTAGAATCCTTTAAGGATCAAGCTCATAAGGGATAACACTTTTCAGAATTGTTGACGAGATCCAAGAGTAATAATCGTAGGAGGAGAAAAGGTTCAAAACCTTTGAAGACTGATAAATCTTCTAAGTCAAAAGAAATTAGAAGCTTAGGAGGAGGAGCAACAGTGGTCATTGGATCACTGTGTAAAATATAAACAAAATTTTGATTATATTAAAGTGCACGAGCCTTAGTGCTTCGCACATTCGAGAGCAAGAGCTCATCAAGGTTTGAGACTTGAGATTTACGAAGCCCGAAGAGCCAGAAAGACGAAGTGAAATCTTAGCCATTCGATCATATGAAGAAGGCATGAGCCATCGGATCATCTGAAGTGAACCTCAAGCGTCAGATCGACCAAGTGAATGTGAGCCATCAAATATCGTGAGCTCAGGAGGAGGCAATCTTGAAGCTTGAGATTCCTGAAGCGCGAAGAGCCAGAGAGCTGGAGTTAATCTGGACCGTTAGATCTAGGACGATATGTGTCGGCGGGTCGTGAGATCCAGAGAAAGGAAAAAGGTAAAATGTTGCAACATTTGAATCTCTAACATCCGAAGAGTCGAGAGTCGTCGATGTGCAAAGGGAAACTTATCAATAGATCATGAGCTCCGGGTAAAGTGGAGTCGGGTTTCAGTTGAGATATGAGATTGTCGAAACCCGAATATCTAAAGTGAATCTAGAATGACAGATCTAAGGGAGACGTGGCGTGAATCCTTGAACTTGGGGTAAAATATGGAAGTAATTTAGAGCCGCGAGATCTAAGAGAGACGTGGCATAAATCCATGTACTCCGAGTAAAGACCCAAAGTAATCCTTGATCGCTAGATTAAGTGGACACGCATCACTGGATTATATCCTTCGGATAAAAGGCATTGCAAAGAAGAGTGAAGTTTGAGATTTGAGATATCACAAGTCTAAAAACCCAAAGGAGATCTCGACAATCGATCGAGAAGAGGGTCATAGGACTGTTGATTTGAGTTGGAAGGTCAAACACCCGAAGAGGAAGTAGGACCATTGATTGATCAGGACAAGTGTCTATAGATCGTCAACTTTGAGAGGTTGAAGTATGGAAGAAAGCAAGTTTTGAGATTTCAAAACCCTGAATTTTGGAATCACGAAGAGATCTCGACCACTGATCGAGAAGGGGCAGATCTATTCCGTAGACTTGAAAAGAACAGATCTGAATCGTTGGTTCATACAATATATTTAGAATCGCGAGATCGACAATCCCATATCATTTCAGGGGTAGGATTTGTGTGGACTTTAAAATGTTGAGGGGGGTTCGTAATCGCGTGGTCATGTGAAGTCACCACCCAAGGTCATATCAAGAGGGGGCTTATCAGAAAAAGGAGCTAACACCCAGTACTCTGAGATTTCACAAGAGAGTGAAAGGGAAGGTTGTGGGTGCTATCAGACCTACAGCGAGGATCCTAAAGGGCTTATGTTTATCACAAAACAAGACCATCAAGGTTTCCAGAGAGTCATTGGACTCAAGAATCGTAGATCCTTGACTAGGAGGTTATGTAGCCCTACGGGGAAGTACGGGGGATGCATCAAGTGGTATCAAAGATGATATTGATATTATTTGCAGACAGCAAGGAAAGGAGAAAGGAGATAATTTGGTATCGATTTTGGTATCAAGAATTTGAGTTATGTTTGTAGGTGATGCAGTGAAATCATGCCACCTAGAAGGTGTAGAGCAAATGTAGAAATGCAAGAAGAAATGAGGCGAATACGAATGGGACTAGATGCCATGGAAATGACACAGAGAAGAGCATAAGATGTTAGAGATATCAGTGAAGCTGAGAGCGAAGAGATAGAATTCGAAGAAAATGTAGCAGAGGATGTTGCACAAGATTGCTTAATAAAAGTTGTTTCAAAGATAGGAGCCAGAGCGAAGATAGAGGTACCAATGTATGAAGGCAATTTAGAAGTTGAAGAATTGTTAGATTGGGTACGTGCTATGGAAAATTAATTCGATTATGAAGATATCGAATAAGAAAAGATGGTGAAGCATGCAATGACAAGACTGAAGGGTCATGCAGCACTATGGTGGGATGAACTGCAAGCTGAACACAGGAGCAATGGTAAGCAGAAAATTATAAGCTAGGATATGATGGTAGCCAAGATGAAGGCCAAATTTATCCCGAAGGACTATTACATCAATCTGCGCAGAAGATTTCATAACCTGAGACAAAAGATCTTATCAGTGAAGGAGTACACTGAGGAATTTTGCAGACTGAACATCATGGCTAGACAGAAAGAAAATGAGGATGAAAAAACAACCAGATATATCAATGGGATGAGATATGAAATACAAGAGGAGATCATCATGATGTACATTAGTAAAGTCGAGGATTCTTATCAAGCAACCTTGAAAGTGAAGAGAAATTGGCTAGGAAACAAATCCAACAAAGAAGAGGAGGAAATTCAGTAGAGGTAAGGGAACCAGCAGAGAGAAGTTCCAAAAGACAAAGCATGAAGTTGACGAACAAAATAGTGACCATGATAAAGGTTGAAGCTCTAAGGAAGGACAACATGGAGGAAAAATCCCTTTTTCTAGAGGAAGAGGAAGAGGAAGAGCCATAGGAGGTGAAATTAGATGATATACCTATGGAAAATCATGGCACAAGTCTTGGGAATACCTCGAGAAAAATAAATAAGGAGGAGGTGAAGCACATGTTGTTGAAGCACAGAAGCATGTGGAAGTAGAAGCAACAGAAGGAGGAAAGAGCCTCATGATGAGGAAGATTATTCTTAAACTAGAGAAGGAGATGGAGGAACTATTTCAGCAAACAAGTATGTTCAGAACTTCTTGCAAGACAAAGGACAGGGTTTTCAATGTGATCATAGACAATGGGAGCAATGACAGTCTAGTATCCATAGAGATGGTGGAGAAACTGGAGTTAAAGAAAACTGCACATCCACACCCATACAAGGCATCATGGTTACAGAAAGGACATCAAGCAATGGTAAGTCAACAATGCCAAAGTTGAATTTAAAATATGAGGTTATATGGATGAAATATTGTGTGATGTAATTCCTATGGATTTTTTTCATATTTTATTAGGGAGACCATGGCAGTTTGATAGAAAAGTTATTCATGATGGAAGAAAAAATACTTATACGTTAGAAAAGAATGGTAGGACACATATGTTGTTACCAATAGAAGACAAAGAGAAAAAGAGGGAAGCTAGTTCAAGCATACTTCTCATGAGTGGGAAGGAACTCTTGAATGAAGTGAAGAAGAAAAAAGAAAACAGTTTGTTGTAGTGAGGAATCCTAGAGTTATCCTTACAAATACTTCTATGGAATATTTGCCTGAAGATATCCAGGAACTGTTAGAAAACTTTGATGACATAGTAATGGATGAGTTACCTCACTCATTGCCACCCATTAGGAGTATAAGCCATCAGATTGACCTTATTCTAGGATCTAGTTTACCAAACAAAGACGCTTATAGGTTGACACCTAGAGAGAATGAGGAAGTCAAAAATCAATTCTAGGAGTTGTTGGATAAAGGTTTAGTCAGGGAAATCCTAATCCCATGTGCAGTACCAACAATGTTAAGTTCAAAGAAGGATGGAGGATGGAGAATGTGTACATATTCCCGAGCCATCAACAAGATAACCATTAGGTACATATTTCCTTTACTGAGGATGGATGTTTTGATGGATTGTTTGAGTGGAACAAGCTATTTTTCCAAGATAGACTTGAAGAGTGGATATCATCAAATAAGAATGAGAGAGGGAGATGAATGGAAAACAACATTCAAGACAAATGAAGGATTGTTTGAATGGTTGGTCATGCCAGTTGGGTTGACAAATGCCCCAAGAACATTTTTGATATTGATAAATGAAGTATTGAAAGACTTCATAGGAAAATTTTCCATAGTATATCTAGATGACATACTAATATTCAGTAAGAGAAAGGGAGAATAATTAAGACATCTTACATCAGTAATGGAAAAGTTGCAGCAAGAGAAATTGTTGATAAATCTAAACAAAAGATCTTTTATTTATAAGGAACTCATAGAGTTGGGTTTTCTGATTTCTTCAAATGAATTGAAGATGGATCCAGAAAAGGTGAGAGTAATCAAAGAATGGTCATCACCAAGCAACATATTTGAGGTAAGAAGTTTTCGTGGGTTAGAAAGTTTTTATAGAAAGTTTATCAAAAATTTCAGGGGTATATGTGCACCCATACTAGACACTGTGAAGAAGAAACACAAGTCCTTCATTTGGACAGAGGAAGCTAAAAAACGTTTCAAGGAGCTAAAAGAGACAATCACAGAACAACCAATTATGGTCTTACCATATTTTGGAAAAACATTTCAAGTGAGATGTGATGCAAGCGTATTAGCTATTGGAGTAGTCTTGAGTCAGGATAATAGGCCAGTTGCTTATTTCAGTGTGAAGTTGAATGACACCAAGAAGAATTATTCCACATATGAAAAATAATTTTATGTAGTGATTCAAGATTTGAAGAAGTGGAGGCACTATCTAATTCCTAAAGAATTTGTCTTGTACAATTATAATCAAGATTTACAGTTTATTACTACGTAAGAAAAGTTGAATCAGAGACATGCTAAAATGGTAGAATTTATGCAGAATTTTACTTTTGTTATCAAACATATTGTTGGAACTTCTAAAAAAATTGCAGGTGCTTTGAGTAGGAGGAGTTTTATTGAACAGGAATTCCAAGTGGAGACCTTAGGGTTTGAACACCTCAAGGAGATGTATAAAAAAGATGCAAATTTTAAGAAAGCTTATGAAGAATGCAAGAATCCTTTGTTGGCAGACAGAATCCCATGGACTGAATATTTGATCCAGGATGGATTATTGTTCAAAGGAAGCCAATTGTCCATACCGAAATGCTCAATGAGAGATAATTTGCTAAAAGAGAAACACATTGGAGGTTTAGCTAGACATTTTGGTCATGATAATACATTTGCACAGCTGAGTAATTTTTATTATTGGTTGAGCATGAGAGAAGAGGTGAAAAATTTTGTGAACAAATGAAAATTTTTCCAGTATGCAAAAGTAAGACAACAAAACACTGGTTTGTATCATCCATTACCAATTCCAGAGAGGTCGTGGGATGCAATCAGTATGGATTTTGTTTTAGGATTGCCTAGAACTCAAAAAGGGAGTGATTCCATATTTGTTGTGGTGGACATATTTTCAAAAATGGCACATTTTATACCATGCCAGAAAAGAAACTATGCTAAACACATAGCGAATTTGTTTTTCAGAGAAGTAGTGAGACTACATGGATTTCCTAGGAGCATAGTCTCAGACAAGGACACCAAATTTGCGGGACACTTTTGGAGGACTCTGTGGAAGAGGCTGGGGAAAAACTTGTCCTTCAGTTCATCATATCACCCTTAGACAAATGGACAGAATGAAGTAGTAAACATGAGTCTAGGAAACTTGTTGAGAATTTTAGTCACTGAGCAAGGTCGACAACGGGATCAGATTATGGCACAATTAGAATTTGCATTCAACAATTCAATGAACAGGAGCACAAGGAAAATTCCATTTGTAATTGTGTATGGTATACAACCAAGAGGGATTACAGAGTTGAGAGATCTGAATCAAGATCAATTCAGAAGTGATGGAGAGAAGGATTTTGCAACAGAAATGCAGAAACTCCATGACAGAGTCAGAGAGAAGTTATAGGACAACATTCAGAAATAGAAGAACAAAGTTGATCAGAAGAGGAGAGAAGTTCAATTCAAGGTTGGATATGAAGTTTTATCTCATTTGAGAAAAGAGAGGTTTCCAAGGGGAACGTATAAAAAGTTCAATATGAAGAATATAGGACCATGCAGGATTCTCAGAAAATTTGCAGCCAATGCTTATGAAATTGAGTTTCCATAAAATATTGGGATATCACTGATATTCAATGTTGCAGACTTGTATCCTTATAGGAGAGATGAGGCAGGAGAATCACATGATCGGAAAGATGTTCAATGGGAAGAGAAATTTCGCACAGCGAAAAAACCTCAGATGGAGAAAATCATTGAACAGAGAGATGGAAAGAAGACCAGGAGAAAGACATATCCTAAATATTTAGTGAAGTGGAAAGATCATCGAATGGAATATGCAAGTTGGGTCACATAACGTGATATTTTGAAGCATGGAAAGACAACGTAGGATCTCATGGACATAAGTCCATGAAAATTTTAACTTGAGGAGTATGATGCAGGAGCATCACTTTCAAAGTCAAAATGCAAGCGTGGAGGCAAAGGAGTGACATCTCAGCATGACAGAGTTTCAAATCAGAAATTAACTCGGAATTAAATCGAGTTGTTGAGATATTTTTGAAAGCAACATTTTTAAATATGATGTGTTTGTAAAGTCGTGAAGGACTGTAAGAGGTTGCAGATATAGAGTGTTGACTCTTATCTAGCAATAACTATTAGTTATTGTAATAGGACAGAGTAGCTAACCACTAAGATTTTTATAGGATAGGCTACAGATAGGACGAAAAGAGCTCGTAGAGTCGATCCTTAGATACATTGTTGTTGCATTGTAAAAGTATTAGGAGATCATGAGATAGAGATCAGAGAGATCAGTAGAACAAAGTAGAGTAGAAGAAATATGTGTAATTTGTTTCGTGAATGAATAGAATAGACAAAATTGTCCCAAATCTTGGACTGTGTTCATTTTGATGTATGATTGAATGAATGTGATATTTTGTGTGTGTGGTTTAGTTCATTTTCCATTCATGTATGATCGTTCGAGAAGTTGATAGTATGAAGTTGTGACGAAACTAGATAAGTTTCAATTGTTTATGTTCTGAAACTCGTATGCAAGGTGTGAATCTCGAATGCAAATAGTGCGTTGATTGAGTCTCATATTGACTGAGAGGATTTCAAAGAGAAACAAGGAAACCTAGACCAGGTGCAAGGAGTTCACATCATCAAGAAGTGACCAAGCGTCGTTGAACCAGAACAGAGGAATGCCAGGTGGGTAAGAAGAATTTATTTTCAAGAAATCCTTCGATCTGAGTTATCAAAATCCTAAGAATGCAAGGAGTGCGTGGGAAATCATAATACTTTAAGGATCAATCTCATAAGGGATAAAACTTTTCAGAAGTGTTGATGAGATCCAAGAGCCAGAATCATAGGAGGACCAAAAGTTTGAAACATTTGAAGACTGGTAAATATTTTAAGTCGAAAGAAATCAGAAGCTCGGGAGGAGGAGCGACAGTGGACATTGGATCACTATGTAAAATATCAACAACCATTTAATCAGAGTAAAGTGCACGATCCTTAGTTCTTCACACATTCGAGAGTAAGATCTCTTCAAGGTTTGAGACTCGATATTTACGAAGCCTGAAGAGTTGGAAAGCCGAAGTGAAATCTCAATCATTCGATCATCTAAAAAGGGCCTAAGTCATCGGATCGTCCGAAGTGAACTTTAGGCATTGGATCGACCAAGTGAATACGAGTCATCGGATATCATGAGATCAAGAGGAGGAAAGCTTGAAACTTGAGATTCCCAAAGTGTGAAGAGTCGGAACAAATATGGATTGTTAGATCAAGGAGGATAAATGTCGGAGGCTCATGAGATCCAAAGGAAGGAATGTAACGTACAGATTCGTTACGACAACCATTCTAGTATACAGGTGCAAATTTTTTTTTGTTTAAGGTGTGTGCGTGCGTGTAGAAGTAACAACACACTGAACTGTACGACGC
Organism: Picea sitchensis; assembly: GCA_010110895.2. Lineage (NCBI taxonomy): Eukaryota > Viridiplantae > Streptophyta > Pinopsida > Pinales > Pinaceae > Picea > Picea sitchensis. Next base: position 57,398 of record SNQJ01S0011534.1, read on the forward strand.
CCTGGACAATCGACAAGATGCAACCACGATGTTCATCACAAGAAGACTAAAGGCATATGACGAGTAACTACAAACAATAGACGACCATAGGCATAAGGTGCACAAAGCAAACATTTAGCGACAAAAGTAAAACTGACCACCCGCCCGTCCTACCCTACAAGGTTAGGACCTCCAAGACACATAATCAACGCTCAAGCCCAGGTTCCCATCGATTTTAACCATTTAAGGTCTCAGGGATGGTGACTGTTCTGAGGAACATGGAGGTGTCTACATCCCACCCGACACAACATACCCATCAACCAACTAACCACAATCAAGTACAACATACATAAGAAGAACAATTGCGCTCCTTATGGAAGGCGCGTGACAAGAGGACTCCGACAACTGAACCCAAATTCAACATTATTTACCTGAACAACCACCCTAATATACCAACTGGGGTAATTTAAGGTACGTAATTCCAGGTTATCGCACCACACATGTTATTAATCAATAATTAATAATTACAATATCGCTGTCATGAAACATTAATTGTCTATCATTGTGTCACAATTGGGACCATGAATTTACAATTATCATACCTCTTATATGCTACGTTATTTGCTACAACCGCTAATTTAATAATGACCTTACAAGATTAAATCATTCAGTAAGGTCCAATAGTAATGCACTAAAAATGATATCATACTTATAGGTGATATCAATTGGAAAACAACAACATACACCCTAAATTAAATGACAATCTAAATAATAATATTTAATGACAAAAGTATAAGGCATTATTTGGATATGACAACTATCCATAGTTAAATTAACAACAATAAAATATAGCAATTAGTTAAATACGTCACTATTTGAAATAGCATCATGATTATAGGAATCATCAATTGAAATGCAATATACACCATAATTTAAAAAAAGTCATTCTTATAATATAAGAAAATTTAAAATGACAATGACAAACTTTCTGCATTTCAATTGACAATAAATTAAGAGAACCATCTATTTAAGATGTCCATATAAGGAATTACCTCCTAACTACATGTGTCATAAAGTAGATAACTACCTACCTCATCATTAAAAATGGCAGGCTATAAATAATCAATTATAAAAGGACCATAATTAAAAAGGGGCATTATTGCCCCGACAGACATCAATAAAACAACTTGCCTCATAACTTAAAAGATTAGAGAGACTAAAGGAGCGTAATTTCCCTAACTAAGTGAAGATTAAAAAAACGTTGACATCATACATGCCAAATTAGGTAACGTGTAGGTGTATGAAATTGGGGATCATTCTAAAAGGGCGTTATGATGACCTTGGGGTTCGTAATTCACAAGCTGGAATAATTACTGGGAATTGAATTCGTAAATTCTAAATAACAATCTCAGACCTTTGATTTTAACAACCTGGAAATGCCAATAATAAGACAAAAAGTATTGAAAATTGCCAGATATCTATAAAACGATTTTACCAGAATAAGATATTCAAAATTTAAATTCGATGTACAGAAATAACTTCCCATTTACATGACTGGGTGATATTACGACAATTTTTAATTCGTTTCAAGTGAATTTGGTAAGGTCTGGAAGTTCAGCTTTTAATTTGTATCAAAATAATTTGGTAAGGTCTGGACGTTTGATAGCCCTGTCCGGTGACAGCACACATACCCTAAATATTAATTCTACAACAAAATCAAACTCGTTTTGCATTGGCGGTTCTAAAAAATTAATAATTATCCATTAATAACCATTGTAAGCGCAACCCCAATTAGAAAGTGCAACTGTAAACCAATCAAAGCAACTGTATACAAACGCCCAATTTCAATAGTAAACAATTACGCCCCAGAACAGTGGCAATCGCCAATATAACAGTATACAACTACCAATGAAAGATTTGCTCCCTGTGAGTGATAAATACGCCCAATACAATTGCAAAACGCTCAAATACAGATGTCAAACGTCCAATATACAGTGGCCACAAAAAACACCCAGCCACAGTGCAAACACGCTCAATATATATGATCAACCACCAATGAAAGATTTGCTCACTGTGAGTGTTGAATACGCCCAATACAATTTCAAAATGCTCAAATAGAGATGCCAAACATCCAAATTACAGTGGCAACAAAAAACGCCCAAAATGACTGTTGCAGCACGCCCAACACAGTTTGCCAAAACGCCCCATACCACAGTATACAGAATGAATAAAGATGCTCAAGGTGTAAGTTAAAAACTCCCAAATGACTGTTGCAACACGCCCAACACAGTTTTCCAAAAACACCCAATACACAGTATACAGAGCGAAATAAAGATGCTCATGGTGTAAGTTAAAAAAACGCCCAAATGACTGTTGCAACACGCCCAACACAGTTTGCCAAAAACGCCCAATACACAGTATACAGAACGAAATAAAGATGCTCATTGTGTAAGTTAAAAACGCCCCAAATGACTGTTGCAACACGCCCAACACAGTTTGCCAAAAACGCCCAATACACAATATACAGAGCGAAATAAAGATGCTCATGGTGTAAGTTAAAAATGCCCAAAATGACTGTTACAAAAACGCACAAAATCCCACAACAGAAGACGCGCATAGTAAACTCTTTTCTAGTACAGTGATATAAAGACAAATTGTCGAATCCATCTCACAATAACATTGTTGAACTGAGCCCCCGGGGGGGCAGCTCAATTGGCAAGTGCCGTGAAAATGAAGTTCCATGAGGTTTCGAGTTCAATTCCCCCCGACTTACCTTGTGTGTCGCGTAAGGGGAATCGTGGGCACACCTGGAGGTTATAGGGGTAGCGGTTGGATA